>JARHVA010003333.1:822500-925000 GCA_037957365.1 Torreya grandis | reverse complement strand
CTATCAAATATGAATTTATATTATATCACCAACCTATGAAAGATTGTTATTATGCCAAAGAAGCCAAATTTTCCATCACTTCTTAACTATAATACCCCTTTTCTACTTTTTCCTACTATGTCTATGTATGCCATCCCATCATAGGCTTATAACACCTTCATTTTATTCCTGTCCATTCCTTACTCATCACACCAATTTATGCTAATCCCTCAATAGTGTAATGACTGAAACAATGCATGTCATGAACAAGTCAACTAAATAAACAATCCAACACCATTTCCTCATCCAGACTCCTTTGAACTCTCATAATGTTTTTGATAAAATTATTATGAACTCAAGATAAAATAGATTATAAACCTTAATAATCTCAAACCTTCTTAATAATAATTAAATAATCATCATTTAATCCTTTATAATATGCATGCTCTTTGACCCCATTAAATATCTATGCATGTTGTCTTTATAAAGTCTTCAAACATTATAATTCCATGGAATGTTGACTAAATGATAATTACACATTACATAACAACCATTTGACAAGGTAATATATCTTGGAATATGAAAATGCCATCGATAATAACAAGAAGGCATCCAAGAATCAAACACAATGATGTCCATATAATCATTGAACAATGTTTTTTTCTATATTACTTTTCATAGGATTATCTTTATTGCCTAAGCACTAAGTATTTATAGAAGTCTTAAGTCAGTAAAATTAATTTCATTTATCATTCCAATTAAATTCATTCATTAATTGTATAAAATAAATTATGATTTGCGAATGACTTGATATAGGTTTACTTAACTATTATATATGATAATAGTAGCCTACTAAGCATCATTAATCACTTAAAAATTTGATTTAGTTAAGTAATATAATCTATCTATTACTATAATCAATGAATCAAAACAAAAAATTGCTTATACTAACACTCAGCTATGTTCAATACAATGGTAAGTCACAAAAAGATAGGTAAAGATTCATTCAATAACTAAGTAATAACGTCAATAGCTATTAACCAGGTACACAACTAGATTAGTGTAATCTTACAATTAAAATAACATGATCATCAAACAACAATAAAATAACAACAAACATATATAATAGAAAATAAAAAAAACACTAAAACTATCTAACTCAAACAATAATCATAAAACATGTTAATCTATTGTGGTCTATGCTTGGTTTCTAGTTTTCCTCTCCATCATCCCCTAACATCTCCATCGACACTATCATATTTGATGATGTTCTTCCTCTACCACAATCTAAGGGATGGATCTATCCTGCATCCACCTCATAAAAATGAAATTAGTTATCCTAAAACATAAATATATCCATGAAATAATGTTGTATAAACTAATAAACATGATCATCAAGTACAAAATATGAAAGTACAACTATCTTATAATAAATCAATCATGTAAAATAAGCAACATATAATTGTCCCATAATCAACATATGACATAAATCTTAATCAACCAGTAGTTAATAAAATAAAAACCATAATAATATACATATAAAAATGTTATTGAGCTTAGATAGAAATTAGAATGTTGCACAGAATAAATGAACTTAGCTTAAAATTGGATTTTTGTTGACTATTTTAGATATTTGATAGTAAAAATTAGAAAGATATGTGACTAATAAAAATTAGGAATATAATTTGAATATGTTTTTAGATAAAACTTCACTCCTTGGACAATAATTTAGGTTGGTCATGTTTGACTATGGATTTTCCTAATTTGACTATGACTAATGAATGATATTCAAAATAGAGAAATAAATAACTATGAGAGTGTAGGATCAAGATGAGAATTTAAATATATTATTGGATAGGATCATACCCCTTAGACAATACTATAAGTCAACTACTTATGTTGACTATGATATATCTAAACTAATCAAGAAAAATATTAGACTATTCTACCTTCTACACCTACATTTCCTAAGCAGGATAAGACATTATGATTCCAACATTACCACATGGATATTTATGTTTTCCTCCTCAATTAATTGGATACAATAGGGTTATTTGTCATAGATATAATCATATCAAAAATAGATAAGTTTAATGGGCTATGTTGAACCTAATCACCCCCATGATGATTGACTACTACATAAATATCTAGATACTCTAAATAGGGAAGAAATCTACACATAATTCTCCCACCTAGAGTGATTTTTCAATTGTGACCATTGAATATATGTATGAAACTAAAAATATGGATTTGATACTTAAAAATGATAACTCTTGATTTAATTTTATATGATTTATATATTTTTTTAGTATCTCCTTGTGAATGATCATGAATTTTGGAAGAATATGGCATATTTTCTCAATGTAATAATGTATACATGATCAATATATAGTGTCAAGATAGAAACCAAGTTATTTTGAAATGAGGTTTTTATTTACTTATATAGTGAAACCTTATAAAAAAATTATTTATGGAACATTATAAAATATGTAAAATACCCAAATAAATATTTTGAAAATTGAAAACTAGTCTCTAATTGGTGTAGGATGAGGTTTCTCCAGTTGGGAAAGTCCACAGTGGTGGAACTATATACCTAGCATGGATTTTTCCTATAGAATCAAGGATAATTGTATAATTTGGTGGTATTTTGAGAGTTATGTAATAAATTTTTGATCTTAATATTGAAAATATTTGTATTAGTGACAATGAACAAAGGGTCAATCCTGCATATAAATAGATGGAATATATGAATGGAGAGGGAGAGTTGCGAAAGTCTATAGGTTAAATATGCATCAATATTTTTAAGTATTTGTGAATATATTTAGGTATCTACACAATGTCACATGATTCATATTATCTTTAAAAAAAAAATTAATAATATATGTGCATAAATAATGTTCATGACCATAATATGATCCAATTAATACCAACATATATAACTTATAATAGTGATTGAATAAATAGTATTCATGGCCCCAAACTGATCTAATTGTTACCAACATGATATAGAATGTTTATACATCTATATTTTATTTTGTCAAAAATTTTAAATATTTGAAAATGTAACTTGTGTTTCTGTAAAATGGTTTCATACAAATTGCATATACCTTCAAAATATCTCTCAATCTATAAAATAAATACTATAATATAAACCCAATAGATATTATAAACCAATATAAAATATTTTAGTCATGTAATATTTCCCAAAACATAAATTTTCTATAAATAAAGCTTAAATCTATATGAAAAGCCCCTTAATATGCCCACCCTTTTAAGTGATCAATGTAGCATGCACCTTTCTCATCTCAAATTAAAAGATTTGATTGCATCATGAAGATGTAATCATTTATAATCTTGTGATAACACATGTATAACATGCCATAAAAAAATATATGAAACATGTAGTGTAAGGCATACAGGTTTCATTTCAAGATACAATTTACAAGCCCTATAATTTTATATAATATATGCCAACATAGTAAACTTGAAATAGTGGATACATAAATATTATTCATCCACACAATCTAATATAATATGTTCCAACATGATATATAATGTTTATAAATATGTATGCCATAGTTTCCCAAATATGAAATATATAAAAAATTGTATCTTATATTCTTCTAAAAAGTATTCATATGTGTTTCATAATCCCTCAAAAAATTTCTCAATATATAAACATCTTACCCATAATGTAAACGAAACTAATCTTATGAGCTAATTGAAACTATTTGACTCATGTAATATGTCCCAAAATATGAGTTTTATATAAATAGAGGTTTAAATATTTATATAAAGCCTACTAATATTCTCCATTTTTGAGGTGAGGGATGTATCGTATGAATTAATTATATCAAAATAAAGGAGTTAATTGAGCCATGTTAAAAATGATGTAATATTTTAAAAGTATGTGCTAACATGTGGAGAATATGTAATAAAATCATATAATAAAAATGTATTGTAAGACATACAAGTGTCATGGATATATATATATATATATATATATATGTATATATATATATATATATATATATATATGTATATGTATATGAATGTATATATATATATGTATATGTATATGTATATATATATATATATATATATATATGTATGTATATATATATATATATATATATATATATATATATATATATATATATATATATATATATATATATACATATATATATATATAGGCATGTAATAGTACCTACCACTGTTATAAGTAATGAATAATGAATTACATAGGAAGGTGCATGATATGTATCATGAAACTTTATAAAGGAAGGAAGGTGTGTGATATGTATCATACCACCCCAAACTCAAAAAAATCAACAAACAATAATATATCTAGTCACTCATAAGGAAAAAATGTCATGTCAATGATGTACACACTAAAATCACACACAATAAAACCCAATTTAACACAAGGAATCACATAGAATCGAAAATCAAATTTCACCCAAGTAAAAATCACCACATTATGTAAAATTAAATGTTACACAAGGAAAGAGATACTCACAATAGAAAATCAAATCATACACAAGGTAACAATGTAAATAAATAGTCATGTAATGAAAAATCGATGAATAAAAAATGAGAAAATAAGGCAAATTCCCAAATATATTAGAATTATTGATTATCTAAGGTGAATAATATTATATTTAGAAATATCTCATGTCATGACAAGAAAATAAATAGACATAGGGAATTGGGTATAACAGTTTTCCATTATTATTGTATTAATGTTGAACAATGGTAGGGATTAAAAAATAAAATGACCTCTCACAATATAAACCATTCCTCAAATAATCAAAGGCCATACCAATACAATGATAGAGTGAGGGAGAGCCTTTCTTTTATAAAGTAGAAAATTCCTCATAAATATAAGTGGTTTCCTTAATGTAAATGGCTACATGAATGTAAGTTGTTGGAAGTATGTGTCTAAACTACACTTTGGTGTCTAACTTGGACTTTAGTGAAAGTTTCCATGTGTGTGTACATCTTGGACTTAAGTGAAAGTTTCTAAGTCCAAATAGAATTATTTTTATAAATAATAAAATAAGATATCCTAGGAAAATTATTTTTTCACACTAACTAAACATAAGGTGTAATTAACAATTTACACCAAGGGAGTGTGTATAAAAACTAAGGATAAACCTATAAAATGTATTTTGGCACTAGGTATAATGATCTACCCTTGTATAATTTTATAAAAATACTAATTTTAAAAAGATATGTGTGACATGGATCTCACTATGAAATTAATAAAACATAATAAAATTGTATCTTAGGTGTTCAAAGAGTAAACAAAATGTAGATTAGTCCCTTTTAAGTTTAAATGAAAAAAATAAATCATAAAAATAACTAGGACTAAACACTCTTACTTAAGAACTATGGATAACATAACATAATAAGCAATATCTCAAAATAGAGATAAAGACCACACAATTTTCTTACCTTCTTTGTCAAATTTCATTCTTACTTATTGACATAAAGGTGTTCATTCTCAAACTATGATGATTATATTATTCTAAAAATTCTCTTGAATGGTGGTATCATATCTAAAATGGTCACTTGTGGCTTTGTGTGAGGTTTGGCATAAATTGGGCATTATAATACTACTCTCAAAGGTTTTAATAAGGTATTCTAGTAGAAAAACCTTACACAAAAAAACTTGTTAGAATATGCTATGGGCACTTGTATTTATATCTCTAATAACTAACTTGAACCCAAGGGAGGTTAGGTTAAATAATAATTGGGTTGAGTCTAAAATAGCATAGGTTGAGTCAGGCTAACCCTGGGTTGGGTCAAAGTAGTCATGAAATTTTGACACCTCAATTTTAGACATTTATGAGGCATGACAACTCACTTTAGATATTTGTGAGGTTGTGATTGATATTTTTATAATATTTAGGAAATAATAAATCACTTTATTATCTGTTTTGACCTTTGACTTAATATTTAGATAAAAATTCCTTTTTCATAGATGAAATTCACTAATTTGATTTGGAATTTTTACTTAAGCAAGTTAATTAAGAATTTAAATGTAGTTAATCTTAATTATTGATTTTTGGATTTTGGAAATTGTTTTAAAGTTATGAATTTATATATTTATAGGTTAAAAGTGTTAAATTACTATGTCATACTTATACTACGGTAACAATTGAATTAGTTTATTAGTGCATATAGGGTAATATGCTAAATAAGCTAGCCTAGTCACATTTTTAGGCAATTAAATCCCTTGCATAGACAAATTTCAGATATTTAAGGGATTTTTAGGATTTAAATGTGTCATTTACTATAAATTTAATTGAATATAAATTTATTCATGAAAGTGGCCAAAACATAGTGTCTCAAATAATATATACCAAAAGCTAAAGGGATGTGCCTCAATGATTTCACCCTGAAATGTAGTACACAAGATCCCTTCCACCTTTAATGTTAAATTGGATTAGGTGGATGAAAAATATCAAAAAAAGGATGAAATTAAATTAGGATACATACCATATTTATCTCACTTTTGTTGTTAATAAATAGGTCACATATATCCAAATCAATCACCAAAGAATTAAATAGATGTTGGGAACATCAAAAATTGCTCATCATAAAGAGAATTCTATTTGTTTATTAATCCATAATAAGATTTAAAATTTTCTCAAAGAAAGAGCATCATTAATAAATATGTATGGTTTGTTTAATATGTATATAAATATCTAAATAATCATGCCAATATAGTCCACATATATATTTTTGACAATTACACCATAACCTATCATTAATTCATCCGAAAGGAACATGGATGGAATAATAAAATGATTCAAGTCACTCAATTTAATTTTCACAAATGGTGAATGAAATGAAATGTATGGATAAAATTTATAATTTGTATGCTTAAGTGAATTGGATGATGTATCAGGATTATCATGCCTAATATAATAAATCTTGGTTTTCTCATTCTTGTGTGAATGAAAATGGCTCATAAGGCTTATTAAAATAATCTCATGACTCACATGTTTGTGTGAAGTATCAGGTCACTCATTCCTAATAAAATCTAAAGATGATTTATAAATCTCATGTTTGACCACCATAACCTATCATTAATCCATCCCAAAGGAACATGTATGGAATAATAATATGATTCAAGTGATTTAATTCTATGTACAAAAATAGTGAAGGCAAGTAATGTCTAGAAAAAGTGAATTTGATGATGTATTAGAATGATCATGACTAATATAATAAATCTTAGGTTTCTCATTCTTGTGTGAATTATAATTCCTCATAGACCTTATTAAAACAAGATCATGAATCACATGCTTGTCTAAAGGATTTAGTCACTAATGCCTTATAAAATCTAAATATGATTCAAGACTCTCATGCTTGAGTAAATTATTCGAAAAATATATGATTAATAGGTCAAACCAATAGATACAATAAGTATGTGTATATCAATGTAATCCGAAATCCAATAGCATAAAAATGGTGTTGAACTCATACAAAATGATCCCAAAAAATAATTGGAATGACTTAATCGATATTTAATGTCATAAAAGGAAATCTAACAATAAGGATAGATGAAAAATAGAATGACTTTTAGATTTCTTCAAATACCTCCACCAAAAAATACAATATGAGCCAATATTAGTCCCAAATATTGATTTAAGAAAAAAATGCACTTAAAAAAAAAGACACCTCAAAAAGAGTTTGGGTGTAGATAAAAATGGATGGAAAGTATTAAAATGTTTGACTACCAAAAAAGTCTATTGAAATATTAAAAAATAATATTTTAAGTAGATAAATAAATCAAATTAATATATTTTGTAGAATATGTTAGACCTATATTCATGACACAATAAAAATCTCCTCCTAACTCTAAGTGACACTAAATATGTGAGTGAAATAACATGTGCATGTATTTAAAAATGATCAAGGGATCAGGGTTTGATATAATGTGAACATGAAAGTATGGATGAAAAAATAATTTAGTGTTTATGAATTTTTTTAAAGGGAATTTATTAAAAATAAATAACAATTTTTATGTGGGGAAGTCTAACCATGTGTCAGATTGGGCCCATTGATTGATATTCATCAATTCGCCAAATATGCATTTTGGGAAATGTTTTGTAGTGTAGAATTATATTTTTATGGGTTTAAAATATAGACATCCCACACACCAATTCCTTTAAAAAACTTTTCCAACCAATAATCCACATAATAATACAAGATTATCTTCGAAAAAAATTAATTTTGTTTAAACAAAATCCCTCAAAGGTAAAAAATGGGAGCTAGCCAGTGGAGGTGATTAGCTAGGTTAGAAAAGAGTGGCATACTGTGACTAATAGTTAATTATGGCATCATAAAAAATGTACCTTTTTAACACCTTGATTATTCATACAAAGCTAATGTCAATGACTAATTAAAAAGTTGTAGTAAAAGAATAGGGGTTATTTTGTAACACAGGTAAAGGCAAGAAGGTAAACATTGTAGGTAGGATTTTTTAGGAGTGATATTATGTGGTGTTAGGGTGGATTGAGGTGGATCTATGGGAGAGGAATTTTTTAGGGATATGGTGGGAAAGGTATCAATATGGCAAGGTGTTAGGCATGGTTTAGATGGAGACGAGGGTAGAAGACTAAATTGTTAAATGATTAGAAGTAACAACATATTCTTTTAATTTTCACTATAATTATTAACTTTCTTGTATGCTATGTATTCAAATGTCAATGACATAAAAGTCTTCATCATCATGATTTTAATGAATGGTGTTACTGTATTAGTGTTTTGAACTCATCAAAATTTGAAATGGTTTTTTGAAAATAACCTAGTCTTATGAATTGATGCATTGGGACACATTATAAATTGATCATTGCTCATAAGTAATAAATTAAAATTACTCCAAAATTTTGAAATTCGATGAATAAATCCAAATAAGATGATTAGTATTGGTTTTTCATAGTACCCATGTCATGTTTCTATTTTATAATAAATGAAAAAAATATGAGTATTATCTTGTTATTTGTTTGTGTAATGGTTCAACATAATTTTAGGTAATATAGTGTCATTATTAAAAGGATGAGTAGTTTATCATTTAGAGTGGGTGATTGTCACTCTAAGACACAACTCTTTGGATCATGGAGTAACTTATGGAAATAATGATGAGTTACAAGATCAATATTATTAGTATACTTTATTTAATGGTTATGTAATTAAACATAACACGTGAAAATATTTTCAAATAATAATAGTATAGTAATTGGATTTAGTAAATCATCCTTTCAATAGTGTAGTGGGTGGCTTCCCACTATAACTAGGGTTTCTTTAGATGGAATTAGTGAGAAAAGGATGAATTACATGATTCTTGTTAATCTGTGATGGTTTTAAAGTTTGTAATGGAGTAACTTAGTAAAAATAGGATGATTAACATTCTTGTAATGTTTTTCACTTTGTGTATTAATTTTTGATTAAATTAGAGAGGGTGCCCACCCAATCTAATAACTAATTATAAATATGAATTGAATTTTAATATCACTAATAATGATGTATTTTTTTACAAACATGGGCAGAGACATTATAAAATAATCTAATAAGAGTTTGGATGGATGGTGATATTTGGTTGGATCGCATTCTCAAAATGGAACTTCCACATGTGGTGAGATGAGATTGGATATTATGTAGGTTATGTAATCATAAAATGAATTCATTTTTGATATAACTAATGATTGTGATTTTTTTAGAAACATTACCATAGAATTTTTAGCATAAATATATCAAGAGCTTAGATACACAATGAGATCAATTGGATTTCACCCTCAATGTGATAATTTCACACATGGTGATATAATATTTCCTATTATTTAGATTATAGAATCATTACATTCAAAAAAATATATTATAGTATAAGTAATTTTAAAAATAACTCACATAATATTCTATTTGAAAATTATAATGTATTATAGTAGTGTTCATGTAAGTAACACATTCAATGTTGAGTTAATTTTCATAATATAATTTAAGCACATTATAGTTATTAATAGTTTATAGTCATGTTCTAGTTGGTTTTATTTGATTCATTTTTAATTTAAGTACATTTTAGTAAGATGTATTTTTGTAAGGCATGTCTATAATAAAGTTTAATTATTTAAAATAATATTAGTAAATATTATAAAATAAATAAAATTCATGAATTTTTACTCTTATAATATAATATTTTAAATTTTAAATATAATACATAATTTGCACACATGTTGAGATGCAATTAGATATTATAGCTATTTAAAAAATCACATTACCTAGTTTATAGTCCTCTACTTTAAAATTACAATAAATTTGACTTATACAAAATAATATTAGTGTATAATATTATACTTTAAGCTCTAAATTACGTGTGTGTATGTATATTTTAAATTTCATAAATCTTATTCCAAGGCACCATAATATAGATCTATTTATTTAAACTGAGTCCACAAAATTTTAAGCACAAATGCTATAAAAATATTAATTATTTAAAACGGTAGTGTCATAACCCTAATTTTTCATAAAATTTGAAACTTAGACAAATAGAAAATATGATCAAACTAGGAATTTATTGGCCTAAAAAAAATTTCAAGATTATAATAAGTCTATTTATTGACCAAAATAGGACAAGATTACAAACTACGCATGTACAACATCAATCACGATGCAAGTCACTTTACAAGAATAAGTTCTAACAAAATTTTAATCTCCATGTTAGTTATATGATATAAATACCTAATAAAAATTTTCATGTATTATTGTATTTAAACCCATACTATAAAATCTATGCATATAATATAAAATAACACCTCTTTACATTACTCCATGCACCTAATTAGATCATTATACAGATAGACTAATTAATTTAGTAGTCCCCAATAACCATTAAAAATAGAGACACTAGTCTCACACTAAAACTATCCTCAAGAATTAAATATAGACATTCATCCCAAACATTTGACAAATCTACAAACATGTGTTTAGGTTGTGATCCCACTATAGAATAAATAAGATTGGAACCCATTGACATCCATGCTCATCACACCATGATGGTTTCCAGTCACACCTCTCATATAACCTTCCACTTCCAGTTCATTTATAGATTATAATATACACCAAACATAAAAAAATTCCTCTAATGCAATTCACAGCTCAAATGACCCTTTAAATAATAATAAGCATACCCTAAATTATAACATTGCCTCATAACCATTTCTACTCTAAAATATCCCTAGGAGATTTTTTCATTATTACCATGCTAATACATGATCCTCACTTACTTTATTGTCTACTTTTATATTTACACATAATACATAAAATTATAAACATAATAATATCTTAAGTTATATTTCTTTCTCTCTCTCTCTCTCTCTCTCTCTCTCTCTCTCTCTCTCTCTCTCTCTCTCTCTCTCTCTCTCTCTCTCTCTCTCTCTCTCTCTCTCTCTCTCTCTCTCTCTCTCTCTCTCTCTCTCTCTCTCACACACACACACACACACACACACACACACACACACACACACACAGAGATCATGTTGAACTTATTAAATCAAATTATGGGGAATGAACAATATTCATGCACACATATTATTAAAATTTTATATAAATTAGCATGGCGTATGTATATATGTATGTATGTATGTATGTATGTTATATATATATGTGTGTGTGTGTGTGTGTATATATATATATATATATATATATATATCTCTCTCTCTCTCTCTCTCTCTCTCTCTCTCTCTCTCTCTCTCTCTCTCTCTCTCACACACACACACACACACACACACACACACACACACACACACACACACACAGAGATCATGTTGAACTTATTGGATCAAATTATGGGGAATGAACAATATTCATGCACACATATTATTAAAATTTTATATATATATTAGCATGGCATATGCATGTATGTATGTTATATATATGTGTGTCTGTGTGTACGTGTGTATATATATATATATATATATATATATATATATATATGTATGTATATATATATATATATGTATGTATGTATGTATGTATATGTATATATCCAAAAATATTTAACACTATATGTATGACTGACATTTATCTTCTTTTATATTTTTTTAATAACCAAAATCATACATGAATATATATAAATGGGTTTACATAAACTATCAAATCTCAATTCCAAACCAATTTAATGTTGGTGTTATTACTAGAAAAATTGGTATAAATAATCAAATACTTTTACCTAAATTAAAAAACCCCTAACACACACACACACACACACACACACACACACACACACACACACACACACACACACACACACACACACACACACACACACACACACACACACACACACACACACACACACACACACACACACACACACACACACACACACACACACACACACACACACACACGTGTTGTGTGTGTGTGTGTGTGTGTGTGTGTGTGTGTGTGTGTGTGTGTGTGTGTGTGTGTGTGTGTGTGTGTGTGTGTGTGTGTGTGTGTGTGTGTGTGTGTGTGTGTGTGTGTGTGTGTGTGTGTGTGTGTGTGTGTGTGTGTGTGTGTGTGTGTGTGTGTCTGTGTGTCTGTGTGTAAACACACACACACATATGTATGTATGTATGTATCCAAAAATCTTTAACACTATATGTATGACTGACATTTATCTTCTTTTATATTTTTTTAATAACTAAAACCGTACATGAATATATATAAATGGGTTTACATCTAATATCAATTCTCAATTCCAAACCAGTTTAATGTTGGTGTTATTACTAGAAAAATTGGTATAAACAATCAAAGACTTTTATCTGAATTCAAAAAACCCTAATTATTTTAGTCTACTACTATACTAGAATCAATTTCTAATTTGTATAACATTATTTCTTGAAAAACTTACACACCAAAAATCATTAGCACAAAACTATATTCAAAATGAAAATTAATGAATCATTATAAATACCAAAACACATTATAAACTAAGACAAGATTCATACATAGTCATTGTTAAACTATTGAATGTGCCTGAATGTAATTAGCTACCTCATTCACAACCTTCAAATTGAATGTGTATTCCATTAAAAATTATTTCCATATTATAGTATTGAATAAAATATATTCAAGATTTATAATAAGCACATTCCCTTATACCATTACATGGATAATAACATATGTAATTGATATCATGGTGAGCATAATAATTAATGCAAACATGAGTTATTATGCATAAATTATCCTAAAAATATATCCAATATTAATACTATGGCTAAAAAAAAAACATGCACAACCATAATAATTGAATGAAAAGTATTTTAAATATTCATAATGATTTTCATGTGCATACACTTACATTGATCACCACCAATTATTTTTCCTTTCCTCATGAATTCTATTAAGCATTGATAGAATGAATTTTTTTCAATGAATTAAATATATAGTCACATAAATACTTATATGTAGGTAACTAATCTAATTTATAAGTCATCATCTTTGGGATGAGAAAACCACATAATATAATAATCCATTAAACATTTACAAATACTAAGTTAAGACAATAGTATCTTCATATTAAGAATGACATTAATGAATAGAAGAATGATGTGGAACTCAATGGATCATTTATACCTCAATAAATTAATTTTGTATGTAACTTGATCAAAAAATAATGTGTCGATGTTAAAACAATTATAGAAAAGTAAACTTCTTATTTACTAGAAGTAATGAATATTAACAAGGTATAA
This sequence comes from Torreya grandis, assembly GCA_037957365.1. Taxonomy (NCBI): domain Eukaryota; kingdom Viridiplantae; phylum Streptophyta; class Pinopsida; order Cupressales; family Taxaceae; genus Torreya; species Torreya grandis. Next base: position 911,276 of record JARHVA010003333.1, on the reverse strand, counting down.
AATTTTCCATACACATATTACCATTCATCTATGTTGTTTACTCAAATTAAATGATCAACATCATTCAATAAAATCATTACTATTATAATTTAAATAATATAATATATACCCTACAACTCAGTTATTTACAATAAAATACATGAACATTCGATATTTATACATAATACTTGTTATAACCAATATAATTGAAGGAAATTATAATGCTTATAAAATAATAAAAATATATATCTTACACATATCAAACATTAAATAACTTAGTCTTCCATGCAAGGATATCTATTTGCATAGAAATATAATAATCATTTTTTTAGTAGTCCTTATAATAGATGACATATTCCACAAAAAATTTCAACAAAGAGAAGATTTTGTATTAAAATCCATCCATATGTTTGAAATAAGCCTAATCATAGATAGGTTTACTTTTCCACCCCAACCATCAATTTAAGATGGAAGTATAAAATTGGACACAAAAACACAACACTCAATGAAACCAAAATAGTGATGTAATATTGACCAATAACCTAGGGTATCAAATTTGAATTGTTCATACTTAAGACAAGCCTAAAATAATGGTTTCAAACAATAACATTCACTTCAACAAAATCAAAAATAGAATAGTCTATTCATCACTTTCCAAATTCAACCAACCTACTCATGGTTGGGTTATTTAACTCCATTCATTAACTATAACCTCGACCCAAGTTAATAGCTTAGAATTAGATGCAACATTTAAACATATTAATCACCATACCCTCGACCTAAGTCTCATTATTATGGTTTTAGATTTAAACATGACACTATCAAATTTAAGTCATAGTCCCTTATGGAATATATTAATACACATAATTATTCATTAATTTATATCAAAAGTAAATTAAATAAAAATAGTTACCTCATTCTTATAATAAACTTCACAATCATGATTCTAGCCTTCCACTCCTAGTATTTCATTATTATTTTTATACATAAACATGTACTAGTATTTTAAGGTTTATAGAGTTCATCAAAGATATATAAAACTTTGAGTGGCATCCATTTTATTTAAATACATCATTGATATGGGTATAAATCACATTCGCATTGAACTATTTTTTTGATTTCTCAATTAACCATAAAGAAATAAAATATAAATGGTGACACAAAAACCAATTAGCAAATAACTGAATCCAAATTAACAGACATAGATATAAAACATAATGACCAATATAAATGTTTGAATTAGATTTTAGATACTACTACATAGCCATCATGGTTTAACTATGTACCATGTCTTTGTCACCAATCACCCAACTTATACCTCCAACCTATGTTTATTTATTATGTACTTGTAATGAAGCCATGTAGACATGAAAAATATATTATCACAATCAATATTAATGAAAAATATAATATGCTCATGTAAAACATTGCATGAATGCTTAAAATTTAATTTAAACTAATAAGTAATGTTTTTTAAATCAATTAATGTATGCAATAAATGTTAACATAATATAATAATATTAAAATAATTCTGATAATCAGTTAAATTCAATGTACTAGGCAAGTTTGGTCATGAAATCCACCCTCCCTTGATAATGGCACTTTCATTAGAGCCTAAAATAAATAAGAATAATCCTATCATAAAATATTTTCATCTTCTCAAGTAGCACTCATTTTTCCCATTTAATCCCATTGGATAACTATTGGTTACAATTTCCTTATTTATAGCTCAATGTTATATTGATTTAAGATCTTTATAGGATCTAGTTTAATTGTTTCCTCACCCTACACCTAAGGATTATCTGAGTTTGAAATATGTGAGAGATTTGAAACATATTTCCTTAACAATTCTAAATGAAAAACATAATGGATTCCAAAAAGAGGGAGTAAAAGTGATATGATAAGACACTAGACTAATCATTTCTACTATATTAAAGGGTCCAACTTAGCATGGTACTAATTTAGTAGCTTTGTTAAATTTGATTAAGTATTTTAGAGGTCTTACTCTCAAAAATAATTTATCATAAACTTCTAATTATCTATGAAATATTATCAAGTCCGCATAGTTTATATACTGATCAGAGGCATCCTTTAACCTTGATTTAATAATATTTATTTTCTCATCATACTATTTCAAAACTTCTAGACTAGAAAACACATAATTTTCTAAGTTATTCTAGACCAATGTAGTTATGTATTTTCTCCCATAGAAGGCTTCAAATGGTTCCATAATGATTAATAAATGGTAGGTATTACTATAGGTAAATTCTACCAAGTGTACGAATCCTTCCCACTTATACTATTGATCCATGACATACATTCACACCATGTTTTCTATTGGTGCCCAAAATTGCACTGAAGTAATTAGGCCCTTGTTAAGTGTAAATTATTATGTCTTTAGCCCAATTTTCATCTCCAAGTGTTCCTTTGAAAGGCAAAGTTCATGTAAAAATTATCTAAGACCTAATCTGGTCTTTGCTTGATGAATGTGTCTTTCCCTTATACTTTTAAAGGATTTTTGATGAACACAATGTCTAATACAAATAGTTATTTAGGCCTTTTATCTTAGACAAAAAGTTCAAAGACTTATTTTCATTGAACATTTTGTCCACTACAAAAGGTCTGAAAGAATTCAATGTCTTATTTATTTTGGGTTAAGTGTTTCACAAAATATCCGAAGGGTCATTTGTTTTGGACCTTTTATCCATGGAAAAAGTCCAAAGGGAACTTGCCTTTTAGGCATTTTTCTTACACAAAAACCCTGAAGTAAATCCTTTTTAAAAAAATAATGTAAAGTCTTATTTATTTCAAAAATATTTTCTATGACAAAAATTCTTAAGGGCACTTGCCCTTTGATCATTTTTCCCTCACAAAAATCTTGAAATAATTGTAAGGACTTATTTATTTCAAATGAAGTGTTTATAAATAGTGCAAAGGGTCATTTTACCTTTGTAAAATTTCTGAAGGGTCATTTCCTTTAGTCATTTTTCCATTTCAAAATTCTTGAAGGACACTTCTAGAAGGGTAATTTTTCATTTGATATTTTTTTGAAGCATTATTTCCTTTAGGCATTTTGCACTTGCAAAATTCTTGAAGGGCAATTTTTTAGGGTCTAGAGAACACTTTCATAAAGTCTAAAAGGTACTTTCAAGAGATCTAAAGAACCATTCAAAAAGGTTGAAGGGAAATTTTTTAGGGTAGGTGCCCTTGACAAAATGTTTGAAGGGTATGTTCAAAAGGTTTTAAGGTTAATTTTAGCAAAGTTATTGTGGAGTAGAAATCCTATTTCATTCAAATATTTTTCCTATATAAAAAATTTGAAAGAATTGCAATTCTTCAAGAAAAGTACCATGTTCAAATTCTACGGGGAAATTGTTTTGGACAAAATATTCAAAATAATTATCCCAATCAAGATAAAAGGAGTTCAGTCTAATTTTTTTGGTAAAATTTAAAAGGACCAATTTCTTCTAGAAATTTGTTTCAAGCAAATTTTTTGAAATAATTATTCTAATGAAGGTGAAAATCTGAAGGTCAAATTCTTTCGAGCATATTGCTCATGTTAAAGGTCTAATAAATCTCAATTCTTATAGGAAAAGTGTGAAGTCAAAATACTTCATGGATATTGTCTTGGACATTTTATCTAAAATAATTATCTCAATAGAATGGCAAAAAAAATTATTGTGATATAATTGTGCTAAATAAATTCCCAAAAAAATGTTTTGAGGATAAAGAGAAGCTAAAGATAGAAGTGTTGAATTAAACAAGAATGCTAAAGACAAAGACAAAGACCAAATTACCACAAAATAGTCCCTAAAGAAATTTTTGAACTATAAAGATGATAATGTCATGAATGTGTTTTGAGAGTAACATAAACATCAACTTTAAGCTATAAGGACTAGCCATTGAGATTCAAATGTTTAAAGACAGTCACATGAGTGTCAATTTTAGACCTTATGAAGTAGCAATTTACTTTCATATGGAGATAGATCCAATGACACATGTTTTCATGGAGCAAGATTATATCATGACACACAATCAAAGTTTAATAGTTAAAGGAACCCAAGATAATCTTAGGCATGACAAGTGTTGAGCTCATAGGGCATGATTTAAAGTTTGAGCATGTTCCAAAGATCTGATGGTGTGCGCTAGTAGTTGATAGTTTAACAAGACCTAAGATTAAGATAGATACATCCACATGATGTGATGGAACTCAAATTAGTAGAGACTATCTTCAAGGTACATAAGAATATCATAGGGCTACCAAGTGACATATCCTCAGGGCCAAGTAGATGTTAGTATCCAATAATGCTCCACCCCTTAGATCATGATCTTGAAGAGTATGTTTTCTCTCCATAAATAGATCAGATGGTGTGTATCCAAAGTTGAAAATTTGAGGATCTCATGGGAAAATGTATCAATGTCAAATGTCATAGAAATGTGCCATAAAGTTATAAATCTAACATCTCATTCATGATCTATAACTCACATTTGATCGAGAAAGGATGATCCAATGATACGAGCCAAGGTGGACTTTTTAAAGGGGTTAGATCACATGAGTAAGTGGAAAGTATCTAGATTATATCAAATCAATCAACTTAGTCACTCTTAGGCCCCACAAATGCCTAGTTAGATTTGATGTGGCATGCCAAATGTTAGTATGTGGCAAGCTCTAGTTTAACATATAAAATTGATGATTCTATCTTGGAAATGGAAATGATTCAAAATGTAGAAGAAATTTTGACTACCATTATAGAGTATATCTTCTTAATATCCATGGATATTTTCTATTTTCATCACAACTAGAGATTTCCATGTTTAATCATCACTAGGTAATGGGATTTCCTTAGCATGCAAAAATAAGTTATTTCCTATCCAAAAGATTCCATGATTTGTAATCAATCAACATGAGACCATTTCCAAATAAGTTGCACATGAGGAAAAAATATATTTATCTCTTTAAATGACTTTATCCCTTCAACTATGTAAGTGAATGGTCAAGAGCATTTCTAGGTGGTTGCCTATAATGATAAATATTTTTTTGGGCCTCCACTATGAAGTTCACCATCTAGATTATGAATTCACTAGCATCTCCAATCTAAAGATCAAATGTTTGTTTCAAATCTTCATCATTCCTTGTAAAGTCAATTGCAATAGTGATTCTTTTCTTGTAAGTTGATGAAGATCTTAGGCATGGAAAATGGGATATTTGAGTTAGCAATATATTGGTAGACTTTAAGGCTTGTTTTGTAATTTTTCAATCCGAGACCCATAGTTTTAGATTCAAAAATATATAAATAGAAATTCGGTATTCTATTTTAAGGTTATTGTTGGTTATTTTTTGTTGTAGGTTGCTATTTTAGGTGTCCATTTTTTTAAGTCTAGGTTATATATAAAATTTTATGGGATCAGCTGCTATGTTTAGATATTATCTCCCTTGATAAGGTGGTTACATCTATACAACCATTAGCAAGCTTTGAGATCATGTTTATGTCTCCCATGTCAAAAGAGAAATCTCACCATGCTTTTCCTCATGGTATAAAATTGAAGTGGTGACGTTTGTAATATTTTTTTTCAAGTCATTGAAAAATATTTATGGTTCTTTATTGTATCATGTTAATGAAATGTGATAATATGTTTTACAAGTTCTACTATTTGGATATTCAAGTATGTGTTCATTACTAGTTGTCATTTTAAGCATGTACCTAAGTTATAAATCCCTTTCTATAGTTATACTTGGAAATGTGTTTTTGAATACCTTTTAAGGGCACCATAAGTTCATGAATATAGCAAGAGAAATTATTTGAGATTCTAGTTTCAGTGTATGTGCTAGGGTTTTAGGGATCATTTAGTGTTTACCATTATCTTACATTTGAAATTTTCTACATCCTTGTCAAGAAATAATTATCATGAAATTTTGCTAGACACCTTGTTTTTTGGAAACCACTAGCATGCCACCCTCCTTTTTAATCACCTAACTCATCCTATCCTATCCTACCCTAAAAATAGCATATGCTATTGCATACTATAAGTGTTACTTGCCTTGAAAATGCATAAAATCTTGCATATTTAAAATGTGTTTAAAGTTTGTGTTATAAATTCTAGTGTTGTAGTTTTACATTTGGCCCTTATTATTTAATATTTTATAAAATGAATATTTCAATCATCCCCTCATCTATCTTTATTATCTTGTGTATGACATAGAGAAAATGTCCATTTCATGTGACAACCATTCATGGGTGAAGTGTGCAAACTTGGTTATGCTCTGATCATATTTTTCCCTTGTGCTAAGAATCCCCATGGAAATTGAATTGTAAAATCCTTCCATGTGAGCAAGCTACCCCATATGTTATATCACCTTAGTCCAAACAGAGCCAAAATTATAAACGAGTTAACCATAACCTCTATAGGTGCCTCTGAATCATTTTCTACCTTTTGTCTAATCTTGATACAAAACCCTTCTTGACTACAATGACATTCTAGTGGGTTTTTCATCTTTGTTTGTCATTTTCTTTCAAGTGTATAAATTTGAGTATATGAGGTTAAAAATTAGGAACGAACATCTTCCATAATCATATTCATGTTTTTAGTCTACCCATTCATTTATGGATGGTAAGATAAATTGAAACTCATATTTATAAAAAATTAGACATCATAGTTTACCAAATTTGAGAATCAAATAATTCATCTTTATCTAATATGATCACTTCAGGTACACCATCAATTTATACCACTTATTTTAAAAATATTTTGGCAAGAATGGTAATATCATCATTGATGTTTCTAGAAATAAAGTGAAGCTAATTTAGTGAATTTATCAATCATAACTAATATTGAATCATCTCCATTACAATATTTAGAGAATACCATGATTAATCCATAGATATAACACATTTATTTTCTAGAATGACATAAGGATAAAGTAATACTCTAGTATGACTATCATCAACTTTCACTTGTTGGCATTCCAAGCACTTGGCTATACACATAACCACATCTTTATTTATTCTTAGATAGAATATATCTATTTTAAATATTTTGTTATGTTATTGACACTAGGATATGCATAATGAGGTGATACATGTACTTCATTCATCACTTTATCTCTCAAATTTATTGAAATTGGACCAAAAAATCTACCTTTATGTCTTAGAAAACCATATGAATCAACAAAAAAATCAAAATCAGAGGGTTTTTATTTTAATTCTTTATAGATGTTAAGGTATTTATAATCAATTTTATGTTGGTAAGTACAACAATTTTAAAATTAGATAATACTAACGAGAGGATAACAATGTAGGTTTTCTTATTTAATGCATCAACAACTCTATTTTATTTTCCTTTTACATAGTCAATGTGATTATAAAATTTACTATAAAATTAAATCCATCTTTTTTGGCTTGAATTGAAGTCTTTCTGAGTTAACAAGTACATAAGGCTATGATGGTATGTTTTAACTTAAATTTATTACATAGTAGAAAATACTTCCATTACTTTAAAGCATGAATGCAAAAACTAACTATAAATCATGAGTGGGTTAATTATGTCCATGGCTATTTATATTCTTAGACTCATAGGTAATATTCTTGCCATCTTGAGTTAATATGGATCTAATTCCCATCTTAAATGCCTCTTCCATATTTCAAAATTAACATTGGGATCCGATATAGTCAAAATAGGAGTTATATTCAATAGATTTTTTATCTCTTCAAAGCTTGCTTCATACTTTGGAGACCAATATAATTTATTCCCCTTCATTTTTAAGTAATGTATAAGGTGATAAATCTTATAAAATTATTGTAAAAACCTTTGATATTAACCAAAAAGCCTCATGAAGCTTCTTATCTCATGTACATTATTGGGAACTGACCACTCATTAATGGTTGAAATCTTTGTAATATCTAATTTAAGTCCTTATTTATAAATCACATGACTTAAATAATGAATTTTAAATTGAAATAAAGAGCACATTTATAAATTTTTGCATAGCTTATGTTGCCTCAAGCATTGTTACACTAGATTTGAGTGTTGTTTATGTTCATGTTCATTCTTGGAAAGGATCAGAATGTCATCTAAAAATAAATATACAAAAATTTTAAGAAAATATTGGAACACAATATTCATTAGATTCATAAATTATACATGATAATTTTTTATTCCAAATGACATAAATAAAAATTCATAATGCACATATCTAGTTCTAAATGTAGTTATGGACATCTTCATCTTTGATACTAAGTTGATGATACCCTGATCGAAGATGTATCTTTAAAAATACAATATATAATTTCATTTGATCAAAGAGATCATCTATGCAAGGAATAGGATACTTATTATTTAATATGAAATTATTTATCATTTTATAATATATACACAACTTGAGTGTCCACTCAATCTTCTTAACAAACACTATTGGAGCTTCCTAAGTTAACACACTAGGATGTATCATCCACTTATCAAAAAACTCTAGAATCTATGCTTTAAGCTCCATTAAATCATCCAAGTTTATCTACCAAGGTACCTTAGATGCAGATGTCATATTAGGTATTACATCAATGTTGTGAAAAGTCTAGTTAGCTCTCATTTTACTATGACTAGTTGAAAGCATGGGATACTCCCTTTGTGCTCAAAATTTGAACACTTGGCTATGATGGCATCCATCCACATAGGGAATATAACTTATGAACTCACCTAAATCACAATTAATAAGGAATTTGGGATCACATTGGGCTAATTATGCCATGACATGAGGCTGTAATTAAGGGACTTTGTTATTTTAACAAAAACTTAAGGTATATCCAAAAGTGCAATCATTTTGTGGACTAAACCTAGTGTCATATAGGTACTTAAGAGGTCACAAGGCTGAATTTAATCATATAAAATAAATTTTAATTACACAAGTATTAGGTTATAGGTGTAATATACATACTTCTTCATTATTCAAAATGATGATAACATCATGTTTCATTACAAGGACTCCATTGAAGACACAAACCATTAAAATGCATCAACATTAATTGACATAATTTCTTCAACATAATGAAATTAAAAATATATGAATTCCATTAACAACACAAAGTGACATGAAAACCATACATAGTATACGTAAATGTACAACATTTATCATTTGTTCAAAATTCACAATAGAGTTTCTATTTATATCAAAATTTTAACAACCTAGAGGCTCACAAATGAGGTTGTGCACATATAAAATGAGTGAAATGATCCCCATAATATTTATAAATACTTAGTTTTATCTTAAAAAATTGATGTAAATAATTCATTTTTCTAGAGTTCCTCTAAAGTTATTCATCTCTCCTCTTCTATCTCAAGTTCCTTAAATAAGCCTTCAATAACTTCTTTACTAGGGTGAAAGTTACATGTTGAGTACTGGGCTAGAAATTAGTCATCATAATCACCAACTCCATGAATCCAAATATTCCATCTATCTTCAAATCTTTAAATATTCCCTAAAAATATGGGAGATAGTTATCCCCCTACTAGTTGGTACAAGGTATGCATCACAACCTCCAATTGGCTATAAAAATCCCAAAGGCTAACCACTCAACAAAATGATCCTCTTGTGCCTAGGTGAATTTTTTGTTGGCATGAATACTATATTAATGGATTAGTGTCCCAAAATTACCTCATAAAAAAACTTTTAGTCTTCAATCAGACTAAGATGTCAAACTTTTAGGAACTAATTTAACAGTTTTGGTAATATTGGAGTCTTATTCCTAATTTAGTTAAAGGTCTGAGTTGACTAAATTAGTAAATAATATTTTAATAATTTAATTACTTATTTTTATAATCTATATATATTTTGAATCTTTACATAGATAGTAATATATATGGATAAAATAAGACTTAGATAAAAATACCATGAAATGGCTAAGATAGGGTTTAGAATTTAATATGTAGGACTAAGATAATGTTATAAATAAACATCTAGATTTAATTTTGTGAAAGGATAGAAAAACTAAAATAAGACACCCTAAGGTCTAATTCTATTATCTTCTTCTGATGATATTTTCCAAACTGCTCATATAGACCTAAGTTTCTAGGTTTTATTCATTGTCATTGTGCGAGCCTTGGTCTGAAATCTTAACTATTGAAAATTTATAAAACTCATTATAGATATGATATAATATTAAAACCCTAGAATTCATTATTATTTGAAATTTTTGAGAACTAAGGGTGTGTACTATGTGTAATGTACATTGAATGTGTATCCATACTGCTTGTGTGGGTATGATGCCTACATACCAATACTTTGAAGAGAGATCAAGCCATATATAGTTATTCCACTTGATGTGATTTTTGAAATAACATTATACAAATTCCAAAATTCTAAAATAGGTTTGATGGAGGTCTCTAAGGACTAATGTGAGGATTTAGATATACTTATATCTATATTGGATGGTTGTATGTAGAGAATAGGGAAATTTGCCTTAGTGGTTTTGCTTGTATTCTTGCTTGCTTTTTAATATTTTCCAACCTCTTTCTAAGTTAACTTTGAATGGGATGTTATAGAGATATACTGGTCATGGGTCAAATATATTAGATCTCCAAATGCAATTAAATCTAATACATTGGCTATCTAGTCTTTTGGCTCCATCATTGCATCATGAATTGAATCTATGGATTAATATTGGTATGAATGTGTGTCATATGAGATGGTTCTTAAAGCCTATAAATGTTCTATAATCTAAAAATGTTTCATGGATAATTAAATGTGTGTTATAAACTAGGATAATCTTGGCCACTCAAAAAAGGTGGAGATTAGGCTTGTATAGAAGCCACTCTAAAACTAAGTAATAGGCTTATCTAGAAGCTACTTGGGAATGATGCCAATGAATTGAAGATGGAATAAGGCATCTAACTACTAAGAATTCCTAGGTAATTATACAAAATATAAAGAAAATAAATCAAATGTACTGGACATTTTCCCCTAATCCCTAGTGTTTGTAACATGGATTCTAATCTATAAGTTAGACCAACTACCTAATCTAAAATTGAAAGTGAGAGTCATCATGCCATGCATGATGCCCCATATATCTATATTCTCTAAGAAAAGTTGTAATAAAACTATTGATTCTAAATTGAATTATTACTGACAAAATTGTAATTATACTTACTTTTATGTCTGTTTCTAGAAAATCTAGTTTTTTTCTATTTGGATAAGAGCACCAAAATAAGACACCCTACTATCTTGCACTATAATCTAAAATTGGTGCTCTTATTTTATGATAATTCTAAATATTATTCTATAATTTTCACTATTTGTTTAGTCTATTTTTCCTAGTTTAATGTTTGGTTATTGTTTTGGGTGTTCTAAAAACTAATTTTTGACTAGTTAGAGGCTCTAATCTCTGTGACAAAACCCTTATTTTTTTCCCCTCTTCTTAGGGTACGAATGTAGAACATATAATGACTATCCTCAAAACAAAGAGTCCTAAAAGTGTGTTATACTACAAAAATACATGATATAGTAATGATAATCGACAAGATATCTCAAGATATATCATGGTTTGTATGAGAGATTGTTAGTTTAACATGGGTATGCTTAGATAGATATAGTAATATAACAACATGTGCAATATAATGAATTAGAATTGGAAGTCTGATTAGTTGTTAATTTTTAAGGAGGGATGGAACATGATGTCCATCATGGCATCCAAGAAAGAAAGAGAATGAATGATGTGGATCATGGCATTGCAAAAAACTAAAAATCAAACAATCAAATAGGTACACAAGGTAAAAATCAAGAAGCATAAAAGAGTGGCTAAGGGGCCAAGAAAACAAGGGAAAGGGGCACATGTCACTCAAACTAGAAATCAAGCATACAAGGCATGTTTAAATGCCACATACATATAGAATTGAAATAATAAAGGTTGACAGAAGGGTCATAGGCACAAAGTAGAGTATAGTAGAAGGACATTGGCAAATGTCCTTAGGTACACACAAGATATAGAATAAGAATTGAGAAATTCAATCTCACACACACACACACACACACACACACACACACACATATATGTAAAGTAAGAAATAAATGTGTGTAAAAGCTGAAAATACAATTGAATCTAACTAATCAAAGAATGAACTGAAAGTATGCAAGACATGTAGTATAAGACTAGGTATATGATAAGAAATACATAAGTGTTATATACTAATGAGTGTTGATTGATTAATCTATGTAAGCTAGTAGGTAATGTACATCATCATAATAACTAGAGTGTGTGGTGTAAGAATGACGTAACCTAGATGGTGTAGTCATGTAGAAGATTACCCTAGTGGGAAGATATATCGATATGTGTTTTGAATGTATGAATTAGAATTCCCCCTTAATGAGTAGAGTAAATCAATCAAGGATCTTTAATTCACTATACACACTCAAAGAAGATCAAGTGAATTATGGTAATATAGATAAATCAACAAACAATAACATATAACAACAAAATGTAAGTCTAGCATGGTAATAGAAATGTAAATCCTAGATGATTCATATAATCAATAAGTTTTTGAATATTTGAATGTTTGAATGTTTTTTTAATTCTAGAATATTTAATTTTTTTTGGGTATTTTTGGTATAATATATATGGAATCAAGCTTTAAGAGACTATGTATAAGAAATTGAGAAATTATGTACAACAAAGATTTGGAAGAAATGATACTAATTGATGAGTCTCATGAAAGACTCCTTATCATGGTGTTATGTTTCAAAGAGAGGGATCATGCATGATCATGAAGCATGATGATGAGGCTGAGACTGTAACTCTAAAAGCTATGTATGTTCTAAATGTTTTGAAATCTCTAAAGTAGAAAGCAATTATGGATTCCCCTTATAAATCTAGGAAGTGGATGCAACTGTAGGGCTCTTAGGGACCCATCTAGTAGTAGGAGAATCTCTCTGAATATGTGATCTTTGTGTAGAGGTATGAGATCTCAATAACACTACCCTAGGTGTTAACACTATAGTTATAAACTATCTAGAGTCCTCAAACTATGGTTACTCTAAAAGAGGCCTCTATGGAAGTGTATGAAATCTCTATGATATTAATTGAGGCCTCTATTATGTGTGAATATAAACTAGAGGAAAAACTATAAATGGTGAATAAATTAAAATTAGTGGTAGAGATAAAATAGGTTACTAAAAAGTAGTAGATGGATTTGAAGTGGAGAGTGGTAACTCATATGGAACTCCACCAACTATAACAACCTAATTAGCTTGAATGAATTTCTTTCATTTTTGAATTTTAGAAGGTAATTCCCAATGTTTTTGAATCCAAAGTCAACCAATAAATAGATCAAAAAATATTGCACTAGTAACTATAGTAAGTGATGTGGCCACATGTGTTGGACAAACCTATAGAGGAAGTATAATCTCACCCAATGAACTTTGTATGTGCCCACTAAATCTGATAATAAATATGTCAATTAGGGTAATATCCTACTCTGAATATCCTAAATGCTATAATAATGTCATAGTGTAAATGTTTACACTACGTCTATTATCTATGAGAACACTATGAATAGGATGAATAAGAATGTAAAATCTGATAAAGAGTTCATGATAATTTGAATCATTATCAACTATCTCCTACTCCAAGAACAAGATCAAAGGTCTAGCTTAAAATCTATAATTATACAAACCATCATGTTACTCAAAGGATGTGACTCAACTAAAGGTGCCCTATATGTAGCTAGTGGTGGATGTGCATGATATGCATGGTGAACACCTTATGTGTCCCCTATTTCCTATTTAGAATGTTAAAGAAAAGGATTTGATAAAATTTTGAGAGCCTTTTCTTGTGTTTGATTTGTCTATGGAGACTCAACTAGAGTGCCAATATCAATAAGTTTGTCATCTATCAAGTCCTATATCTTGTGTTCCAAATAGATGCATCTATTTGCTATGTGTCATACTACCTTGTGAAAGTTGTAAAATGCATTCTAATAATATCCCCATAGAAGAGGATTTATTGGATAAACTTCTTGAATAGGATGGAGAGATATGATATTACGTTCTAAAAGCTATTGTTAAAATCTAGATAGAGAAATTGGTAGATTGGTAAAGGCTCATTAAGGAGGTGTTGATAAAACCACTCATTGAGGGAGATCTAAAGTTGTATTGATTGTAGGTTGATTTTTACTTTTTCTATCATTGACATTGAATTTTTATTGGACTTTGTTCTTACTCCTATTTTTTGTTTCTAATATACTTGTATACTTGAGTTTGCCCATTGAAATTAATTTGCCTTCCATTTCCTTTAGTGTATGGCATAACTCAGTGAAGGAATAGAATATTTAAAACATTATTGACTCATGTAAAGCTAGTAGAGGAATATTTTTGAAGAGATTGTGTAACTCTTTATCGGCCATAGGGCTAGTCATCTTAGATAAGATAGTATTATATCGAAGAACATAATATTTGAGATGATCATTTGACCTTTGTTTATATTGTGCAACTTGGGCATAGGAAACTTTATGACTGATGTTAATGTTGAAATAAGCTAGGAACATGTCGACTAAAGGATTGAATACATTGATCGAATGATTTGATAGAATATAGAACCATTATAAAGCATAATCCTTTAGACTCCATAGAAATAATTTGGTTAGTAGCCAATCATTTGGCACATAGTCCAAACATGCTACATGAAAAGCTTTTAAATGTGTCTTTGGATCACCTTGCCATCATATAGAGTGAGCTTGGATTAAACAAAACATGGTGGTAAGGGTGTAAAAGTAATATGGCATGATAATGGTGTATGAAGTATATCAAAAGAATCCAAGACCTATGCTGGTATATAAGCACCTTACTCAAGATGTAGCACCTTAGATTGAAGATATTTTATCTCTTGTATAAGGGTTACGACATTAGGATACAAATATGTACTAGCCATAACTGGTGGTGTCTCATAGGAAGCTTAGGTTGTTATAAGGGGTTGCTAAGACATAGTTGCCCTCATAGTGTCATTTGTAACTAGTTTCTCTAAAGGAATGGAAGACTCAACTTATTTATCCTTTTTAATTTCCATGATAGATTGTAAGATAAGAGTATGATCTTAGGGTTATTACTTGAGTCTTTCTCTAAAACTTTGTATAATCAAGTATTCATTGATGACAACATCATTATCAACAATAGGTAGTAGTCGATCAAAAACCTAATGTGGTGGATCATGAAATTTAGTGTTTGTATCATCATTTTTATTCTCATACTACTCATTATCAAAATTATCCTCATGGAAATTAGTGTAATCTAGTTGTGTAATATCCATAGCAGGTAGTAGAGTTGGTTATTTATCCATGGTATATGTTTGGGTTGAATTAATCTAGGTGAATTCAAAAGGGTTACCACTAAGTTTTTAAATTCATCTCAAAATAAGAGATGCAAGGATATTAGATGGCATAAGTAAAATAACTTGAAAAATGAAAGAACAAATTAAATAAATATAATCTAAAGAATGAACTGGAATATGCATAAAAAAGGATACAACTCATAATTATGTAAGGTGATACCTCAAAAGCAATGAGATCTTGTATATGCAACTAAGGTTTTGAAAAAAGATGATTTTTTTTACTATGGGATTTTAAAAATTAATGTAAATTTTTGATTTAAATATGGACGTAAAAAATCCAAAAAATATTGGAAAAACTCTTGATTTAAAGGGAACTATTATATGTAATTAGGGTTTGGAAGAAAATGATGTTTTTAAATTACTACATAATTTTAAAATAAAAAGCAAATTTATAATTTATATCTATAGGTAAAAAATTAGAAAATTATTAAAACAAATCAGCAAGAAATTTTCCCTAGGGTTTCTAGGGTTTTTATGCACAAACAAAGTAAGTTGGGTTCACCAAATGATTTAACAATTTTTAGAATATTAGAGTCTTATTATTAGTTTAGTTAAAAGTATAAGTTGATTAAATTAATAAATAATATTAGAATAATTTAACTATTTAATTTTATAATTTAATTATATTTTTTACCTTTTTATAAATATCATTAAATATGGATAAAATAAGACTTAGCTCAAAATAGGATTAAATGGTTGAGACAGGGTCTAGAATCTACTATGTAGGATTGGGACAATATCGTAAATAAGGATCTAACTTTCATTTTGTGAAATGATAGGAGCACTAAAATAAGACACCCAAGGGTCCAGTGATATTGTCCTCTTTTGTTGCTATTATCCAAATTGATTATAGAGACCTAGGTTTTTTGGGTTTTGTTTGTTGTCCCTATGTGAGCTTGCTTGTGAAATATTGACTACTGAAAGTCTATGAAACTCCTTGTAGATGTGATTTAATATTTAAACCATGTACTTCATTATTCTTTGACAAACTTGACAAAGAATTGGGGTTACTGTATGTAAAATGCAATAAACATGTATCCACACCCCTTATGTGGACACACTACCTACATACTAATACTTTGAAGAGGCATCAAGCTATATGTAGTTCTCTCACTTGATTTCATTTATCTAATAGTGTTATGTGTATGAAAAAATTCTAAACTAGGTGTGCTTTAGGTAGTTAGGGACTGGTGTGAGGATTTGGATATGCTTTTAGTTGTATTAGATAGCTGTATGTAGAGAATAGGTAAATATGCCTAAGTGGTTTTGCTTGTATTATTGCTTACTTTTTAATATTTTCCAACCTTTTTCTAAATGAAGTTTGAATGGTATTTTGTATTTATTTATTGGTCATGGGTTAAATGTATTCTCACTAGGTTGACAATATGAAGGATAAAAACTAGAAGGAAAAAACCATTAGAGCTCAAAATGCAAATTGATAAGAGCACCAAAATAAGACACCCTAGGATCTGATGTTATATTCCAAGTTGTACACTTATATCCTATAGGTGTGAAACCTGGCAGGTGGAATTAACATAGGAAATGTAGCATGGCTAAGCTATAATCAAGTTTTAAGAGACTAAGGATGATTGAGAATAAGTAAAAAGGTGTCTAGAAGGGTCATGAGAGCATAAAAGAGGGACCTATGGGTTGGGTGTCACAAGCCACATTCAAGATACCAATTTGGATATTTTATATGAGTATAGGAACATATAACTTAGGTGCATTCTCCTTAAGTTGGGTAATAAAATAGTCAAATGCCTTAATTTCTAGATTGATTTCTTTTATGACACTATTTATCATAGAGGATGTAGTAATGAGTACTAGTATATCCATTTTATCCAATTCCTTATGGAAGGCCTTGATATTGGATTTCCCATTTTCCAAAATTTTATCTAATATCTCTCCTTAATCATAGGCCTTAGTCTATTGAGCATAGAAGAGTGCTTCCAAGTTCTACCCCTAGTCCTTGATATGGTTACAGAGCATATTTACACAACCCATGATTTGTATTTTCTCTACTCTACTTACTGAGAAAATTTGAGTGGTCAATGTCTCCTCTTCCTTTTCCTTCTTAAGGTTTACATTTATGACTAAGGATTATTTTGATAAGATTATGAAAATGGCATCTATTATCTCCATACCCTCCTTCAATTTTTTGAAAATGTCTTCTACCTCTTGGATCTTTTCAGCTAGATCTTTCTACAGCATGATGTTGGGGTCTTTTTCTTCTTCTTACATCAACTTGGTTTTGATCCTTCAGAGAATTTTATTTACCAATAAGAAAATATTATCAACCTATTAAATGTATGAAGTGTCAATGCCAACTAGAAGAGATGGTTCAACTACCTCCACATACTCACAAAGTTGTTAAAACTTGAACCTATTAACTTGTGCCTCATCATTGTCTTCCTTGAGGAACCTTTTCCATTTCCTCACATTGTTGTCATTGATGATGTTCCATCACATAAATTTTATGGCCATTATTATTAATGCATTACTAGATTAGACTAAGTTCATGGTGTGAGGTTAATAAGAAGCGAGCCATGCCCTTCTTCATGATCTTCCAAGATCGAAGTAGCCCCTATAAGAACCTAAAATTGAGTCTCATTCATATAGTGGTCTAGTACAAGAAAGAGTTATTTGTGCATCCTAGTAATAATGAATTGGATGGGTATAATTTCATACATGTAAAGATCCTCATACACCCTATTCTTTTGCACCATCTCCCTTATATTCAACTTCGTAGTGTCCTTCCTAATAATGGCCTTTGTTATTTATACTTACTCCTCCTCACTAATTACACCACTCTCTTTAGTTCTCTCCTCTAAGGAATCACTTGTTTTATCTTTGGGGGTATCTTCATTAGAATTCTCCCCCTCATCTATTTCCTCATTCTAGGGTTTTTCAATACTTACCTCTAGGGTAATTCCATTGATACCAACATCACCTTATTTTTATTGGGGCTCCTCCATGATCTCTATTTGTTATTAGAAGGCACCAATATCACCTTACTTTATTTTAGATCCATTCACTACTTGGGCATGCCTCTTGTATAAATGTTTATACTTTCTTGATGGGGTCACTTGGTTCTTGCCTGACCTCTTCAGCTATTAGTCATATGCTTGTGGGAGCCTTTGGGGCTCTTTTTTCTAACTTGTCCTTTTTCTTCTCCCTTTCAATTGTCCAATTATATTGAAGCACCAAATCCATGTTGATCTCCTTCTCACTTAAACCCATATTATTCCAATCCACTCTTTTCTCCTTGACTATTTAAAGAGGTAGTGGGGAGGCCTCCTTACTAGATGTTGGCACTAGTTTCCTTAGAGGGATTGTTAATGAGGTGGCAGTGGATGTGAGGCTTGTCAATTCCTCTATGACCTAATGGATGGTAGTCACACCACTTTGTAGGGATTCTTACACATTTTGAGTGCTAGGCTCCTCTTCTCATTATCCTATCTATAGAATATAGGGCCTTACACTATCTTCATTAGTTTCTTCATTTATTATATGCATGAGGGTTGGCTCTCTCTTTCCATATTGACAAGAGTTGTATTAGGGAACATTAGAGTTCCCTTGGTATTTTTCTTTAGACTCTTGTTGGAAGAAGCACTATCTTACTTTAAGGTCATGCACTTCTTTGAAGTAAGGGCATAATTGGTTATTCATAGGTAATATTTAACATAATGTGGTTTGTGATCTCTTCTAACTTCTCACCTTGTTTCTTTTGGAGTGTCTTCTTTTACAACTTTGATGCAAACTTCTCTTCATCAAAAACTAGGAGGGGGAAATCATCATAGTTTCCAAGATCACATCCATTTTTTTTATAACTTCATATCATAATAGATTTTAAATATCCTCCCATTTGTTATTACCCTCTAAAGGGGATTAATGTCTATCATATCAGTTTCATCTTCCTCATCTTTGGTTTCCTTCACTTTAGGACACACAAACTGCCTCCTCATCTTTCTTCTATCATGATCCGTGGTCTTGACTGGGATCTTAATTTATTATGAATAGGTAATTCTCCTTAGTTCCACCATGAATTACTTAGGTAAAATGTGTAAGACAACTAGAGCCATCCTGAAAGATTCCCATCTATGAGTACTAGGAAAAGCACATAGAAGTGTTGTATTATGACCAAGGTTATTTTTCCAACTAGTTTTTGGGGAATTTCCTAAGGGATGTGTGAATCCATCCCAAATAATTTTATGTACCTCTCAAAATTACCCTTACACCCTATTGTTATACTTTTGAGTGAAGCTAGGTGGGTAGATAAAGTCTTGGTACTTAATCATAGGGGACTCATGGTTGGATGGGGATACCCATAGGTGGTTTTCATCACTATCTGGAATACCTATCTCCTCTATTACTATAATAATTAGCATGTAATCGATTGGAAGGTCTCACACATTCAATGACACTCTTATGAATTCTTGAATATCTATATTAAAATGAAGTTGGATATGTTAAATATCACTCCTTGTGTTATATGGTGGGAAATTCATAAGAAGGTCTTGCTAATATCAGACCATCAGTTTCTAAGGAAAATTTTAGAACTGACAAGGTGCAACACTTACCTTATGTCAAGGTCTTGGATGTCCTTGATACAGAACATAAACCTTGACTTTTAATAGCCCAAAACATTTACAACCCTTTCTACCTCCACCTCATCATCCATCATCTCTTAGATTTATAACCCTACACTCGATAGCACCATGATTCTACTAATGAGGCTTGTTTAGATCCTCATGCACCATGCAATAAAGTAAAACTAGTCACCATGTACTCTCTAGAGGATGAAATGCAACAAGTCTTATAGCTTGAAAAAGTTTGGTATCTTGAATAATTATGTGGCACTCGTAAACTATAATTTGTCTTTGATGGATACATCAAAAATCATAACACATACCTTGGTCCTCTTCTTAGTGTCTACCATCCAATCTATGTTCAATTATTGAAGGTTATTACCTATAATATGTTTATAGTCCTTAAATTTGCACATATGTGCAAAGGACACCCACTTATCTCCCACCATGACCTCTAGGGGTATCCCATTTCTCTATAGGTGAGCATTGTATTTACTTTTAGGTTTATTTATATAGTGTTCATGCATTCCACCCTCTATGCATCTATTTTTATAATGACTAATTATCTCACCACCCATGCTTTCTTTACATCCTTTGATGCCTATGGGGGGCCTATGTTTTTCTGATTCTTGCCCATGATAAACCTAACACTATTTAAACATAGTTGGTTGATTCTATCAAATCCCAAAATTATGATTGGCACTACTTCACAGTCATGGGAAATGTGATTGTGTGTTTGGATATCAAGCTTACTACACCATTAATGGCATCTTAGTTTTTCTGATAAACTCCACATCCTTTAGTTTTATACTATATTTTCTCCTCTTGACTCCTTTTCAACTCAAGGTAGAACACAATCTTGTTTATGGTCTTTTATTCTTGATTGGGTGGATATGGATGACTAGTTCTCTCTCTAGTAACACCTTTAAGGTTTAATGTCTTTGACTCTTTTCTCTAATTTAAACTCATAAAAATGATAGTAAACCTACTACCTATTCCATATGCTCTTTTATATGATTTTATTAGATAAAAAATTGATGGTTGGTGACATTTTAGATTCTTAAAATCTGTTAAATGCATAAGATCCACTAAAATCTACTGCTAAATATTCATTTATAATGAATTTTTATTCTTTCACCACTGTAAGATTAATTTTTCTAATTATTTATTTGATGAAGTGATAGGTAACTCAAATTTTCACTTCCCACTGACCATTACTATCATGATAATCATTCTCTTTTACTTTTTTCAACTTGGCATGACCTTCACCCTTCTTATGGCAACCTAGGCATAGTGATTCACATGTGCATGATTCAGCGTTCTCAGTTTCATCTCTTCTCAGTGTTGTACTTCCTTTCAAGCACACATCTATTTTTTGGCTAATTTCTCTATGATTTCATGTCTCTTGATTTGGCCCTCCCTACCCCATACAAATAGTCACACTAGTCTTCTATTACCTCATTGTTTCCTCTTGATCTCAAGTTCACAAACAATTTATGTACCTTTCCTCTTAAATTTATACTTATAGTTTTATAAACCTGGAAAAATTAATGCATGCCCAAAAATGTAATTGTTGTGCCTCAAGATGCAAAAATGATAAGGTTTGACTCACCTAACTATATTTATATGGGTGTAAGTTCTATAAAACTTCCCTTATAGGCCTAAAAACACCACATGTATACACTAAACACAAAATAAATAAATATAAATAAAATATTTGGCTTGTACCAATTTTATCATGGTCATAGGTGAAAGTGATCAGATTTTGACTAAAAATCTAGTGGTAGATGGCATGACTACCATCCTAGTGGTGGTATGCCTTTTATTATTTTTAATTTAAATGTCCAAGGTTAATTTCACCAATCAACATGTGTATCTTACATGTATCAGTCTCCAATATACTATGGATGACATAAGGTCCCATCCACCTAATATATAACTTAGCTAGGTGCTTAAATTAATTAAAGTCATATACCAAGACCAGTACACCTTATATAAATAGCTTGTTCTTGATATGATTATCATACCATAGATTTTGTCATGTATTTTTAATCTAGTAGTTCCATCATTCTTAGGTCCATGTCTCATCTAGGCAATCCAAATATTATAGTCATGTACTTAAAGAATCTTGGTCATTCAATAAACCAATATGCATAATGAAAAATGAGGGCTCTAAGAATTCCATAGGTAAAATGGATTTTGTGTCAAAAATTAATTATAATGGTGTATCCTTATTTAGGTGCTTGTATGTTATGTAATAGGCCCATAACACTATTGACACACTATCATCCCAATCCTTGTGGCCAATATCACATATTTTTGTGAGGTCCATCCCAAATATTTTATTGAATGCCTCTATGGTTCCATTATATTAGGGATGGAAGGGTGTTTTTTATGGTTCATCACCATATATTCAACCAATAAGATATGAACTATTTTGTAGATGAAGTGCATGCCATGGTCACTAGTTAAGCTAAATAGGCATCCATATTGATTGATAATATTCTCCTAGATGAATCATGCTACTAAGGTAATGGTGTAATCTTTGGTATGTGTTGTTATGGCCCACTTGGTGAAGTAATTTTTGGTATCTAAAATGTACCTCATGCTTATTCATCTCATTATTAGGGTAATAAACACATTAAAGTCAATGTCCCATTTTTCAAATGGTGCCTAGGTAAGAATGGGGATGAGGGGCATTTCATCCCTATGGTTTGGTTTTCAAATGTAGTAGTAAATATCACATACTTTGGAATACTATTTTATATCATACACCAAAGTGAGCCACCACAAGAGTGATTATATTACCTTGCACATCGTATCATATCTAGAATAATATCCTGCATCAATCCCCTCATACATCTTTTTTAGTATTGAGTTTTGATCATGATCTTGGACACAGTGGTGAATTATTTTATCATAGCTCAACTTATACAATTCCTTATCAATGAGGTGAAAAGGCATAGTGTGAACTATGAGTTTCTTCTTCTCTTTAGTGTTCATGATTTGAAGCACTAATTTAGAGGTCATAAATGTAACTATTTATATCAAGTCTTATAGGATGTGTTGGATCCTATAAAATTGTAGATCAAGAATATCATCTTCAATTGAAACTACCACATCACTAGAGTCAATTTAGGATAAATAAGTATTTTTTAAACTTATATAGGTAATATTCCATGGCAAGTGACTTGTGTTTTGATGTGGTGTAGTTTTATTTTACCTTGGTTAGTTTCTTACTTGTGAAATAAATAGTATGATCCATTTTACCTTCACCTAGTTGCATGAGTATGATACTAATTTT
Source organism: Torreya grandis (assembly GCA_037957365.1). Taxonomy (NCBI): domain Eukaryota; kingdom Viridiplantae; phylum Streptophyta; class Pinopsida; order Cupressales; family Taxaceae; genus Torreya; species Torreya grandis. The sequence goes on along the minus strand of JARHVA010003333.1, from coordinate 888,042 downwards.
GATACTAGAGGCATAAAGGTGGACATAAAAGGGAGTTACCTAGTCAATAAATTACAATATGGGTATACTTTTGAGTTTGAGAATCCGAGTCTCAAAGGCATCTTCCTACGCTACACCTCAATATAATGGGTCGTTTTTTTGTAAGATTTCTAGTGGTACCATAAACTTGGCATAATCTCCTATGAACTTCCTATAATATCTAAAATACCTAAGAAAGGTGTGAATTTTTTTATATGTTGATGAAGTTTGAGGCTGAAGGATGATTATAATTTTGTCTGGATCAACAAGAAGACCATCCTTGAATATGGTGTGCCTAAGTAAAGTGATAAATGGCATTACAAAATACACTTTTTGAGTTTCAATGAAATTTAAAAATACCTGTACCTTTCAAACATTAGGTGTAAACTATCATAGTAATCCTTCACCAACTCATACACTTTCCACCCATCTAAGTATACTTTGAGAAACTTGTGAATGAAGTTTTTGAATGTAGTAATCACCACTGAGGACAACATGGCTCACATTATTTATCCCAAAAGGCATTATTTTATATGCAAAACAACCCCATTCAGTTGCAAAGGTGGCTTTGGGATTGTCCTCTTACTTGATTTGGACTTCATGGTATCTTGAGAACCCATCAATAACTGTGTATATCTTGAAACCTATAATGACATCTAATAATTCATTAATGAATGGAGTTGGAAAGGGGTTGATCACATAGGAATCAATCGATAGTCTATAGTCAACAAAAATTTAGATACTCCTATCCTTTTTGATGCTGATGATCATTGGGATAACCCATTCTAATTCTTGCATATGGTAGATGACACTTAGGGCTAGCATCCCATCGATCTCCATCTTGACCTTGGCACAAAGATTTGGGTTCATCCTAAAAATCCACTTCTTGATGAGCTTGTTCCATCAAATTTTTTGAGGTTCAACTTCTTGAGGGATGGGTGTGTACCTTTCATATTCTTGTAGTTCCATAGAAACAAGTCTTGGAATTCCTTCAAGAGATCAACAATATGCATCAGGTCTATGTCGAACAAATAGGGACCAAAGTGGTAATTTTGGGTTCCCCCTCTAGTCTAATATCTACCTTTGTAGTCCTTAATGGTGATCAATAGGGTTCATTCTTATTTTGGTGTGAATCCTCAACTCATTTACTACCCTCAATTGTTTCTACTTGAATATGGGTAGGGTCTTCTTATCCTAGGGTGCTATCCTTAATTTGTTACACTAACTTACTTTTCTCTATTAAATTATTCTTGTTTCATGCCTTACTTGTGTCATCATATTCATGAGTAGAGTCACTATTCATAGTTTTCTCTTTAAATAAGGTTGTGAGTGCTAACACTTTTTTTGAACATGTCTTTTAGGCACTCTTCTAATATATAAATGTCCTTAAATACTAACCTTCAAACTACCTATAATGTATCAATAAATTCAAGTATTTTAAAATAAAAGAATAAGGTATGAACAAAATGTTCCTTAATGATATCCAAATTGGTTTTTTCAAAGCATGTCTCATTAACTATGTACCATGTCCATGCCCAAGTCTTCAAGGTCGTATATAAGGCATGTACCCATAGATTCCTTAGGGGATTTTAGAAACAAAAAATCAACATTTCTTCATAGAGACATACATGTGTGATAGGTTTAGCTTCACTAAAGTAGGCTAAGATGTCCAAGTCCTCGTTACTTTTTATAAATTTTGTAAAAATATATACCTTTACATCCTGCTAAGTTGGCAAGATAGGATTTTACATTGCTAACCAATGAGTGGTAGTGTTATTCAATGTGTATACTACTATGTCCAATTTATCCACCTCTTTTGGGATGTATGAATCATAATCACAAACATATTATTCCATTGGATTACTCCCTTCATATCTTTGGATAACTATCAATTTTCCCTTACTAAGTAAAAACACTCTTTTCCCCCTTTTCTTAGTGCAAAGGACCCATATTTTATAAGTGTAATCAATTTGTACCTAGCCTATATTTACTAGTTTTAGTACCTTTGTATGTAACAAGTGGCATTATCTATAATTGGTCTCATATTCTTCCTCAACCCATAAATTTAAATAAACATTAGTGATGTATGAAGTTTATTATCTATCTTTCCAAGAAAGTATTCCATGATCATTCAAGTTGAGAGTCTCTATGTCCATATTCTTGACATAGGGAGTCCTTGGTCATTTTGGAGGGTTATAAATACACTCTCCTTTCCATTCTAAAATTCAATTTATCACCTTTAAATTGAATATATGAATTGTTTTCATAATATTATGGCCTTCCTAGAAGCATCATGTAGTTGTCTTGATCTACTAACTCTATTACTTCAAAGCCAACATGGAATTTGGTTCCCATGATATCTATAACTACATTTTTTAGACATTTGATAGGCTACACCTAGGTCTTATTATCCATGAAGAGTACATGAGGGGAAGGTATCAAGGTTGCTTTACCCATTTTATCCCAAGTATTCTTGGTCGAGATATTAACCCCAACACTTAGGTCTAAAATAAGATCATAAATAAACCATCCATCAATCATGGCATACACTAGGATTTCTTGGTCATATTCAACATTTTATGTATGTCAAACTTCTTGTACCCTCTCTATATATGGCATGGTGACCTCAACTTGATTTTTTCCTACATTCTGTAGGAGAAAATTATTCAATAGAGGCAACATTACACTATCTGCAATAGGTGTAAGATCTTAGTCAATTCCTGTACTTCATATTATTAGTTATCCTACTTATTATAGGAGGTGTTAGCTTACACCTCTAGGTATCACGCTAATTAAATTTCCCTTTGTAGGTTTTAGATTACATTAATAGCCTAGTATAATACATATTTTTTGTGTATTAGGTTTTGGTATGGCATATAGTTGGGTTTAGTCCATGTTATGTGCTCATTATAAACTTATCCATATATTTGAGGTGTAAATCTAGTACTAACATAACTAGCATATTAGTGGTGAATCCACTTCACATAGTTGCTTATACCTTAACTACCTTAGTACATGTAGGTTGCGACTTTAGTTTATTTTCATACCTTTTGCTCATGCCTGATCATTCCTACACCATTATCTATGTCAGTAATACCCTAGGTTAAATTTTTTTATAGATTAGGGAATTATTCAAATTTATGGGGCCATTGAAAATACCCACATGTGGTATGTGTAGGGAAGTCATGTTGATAATGCTCTATTGATCCATATTTATAACATAAGTGTGGTGGGAAGCTTCCACCACTGCATCCTCCACCTCACCCTCTGGCACCCTGTTCCATCTTAAATCCTATATTATGTTGGCCAAAGTCATAATTACCATGGTTTTCCTACCCTCTAACTATTATGGTATCCTATCATGTGCATCTCTCCATGTTTTTTCACATCTCATCAATCACCCTACAATCAGCAGTAGTATGTGTGTAGGCATCACACAATTGATAATAGATGGTTGTGTTGACATGGCTATCACATTGAAACAAGGGTATTTTTTGATGTCATGTAATTCTCAATAGACTTCACAACTTAGAAGCAAAGTACACACATTCCTCTATGGATAGTTATTTATATTATAGCCCTTTAATTCATAGTTGGTGTGATATAGTCCACTCAAATCCTCATTTAAAGAGACGGTAGTTAGATTTTGGAGCTAGGAGGCCATAAGTGCAATCTTTACCTTTATAAATGGGTTGATCCTAGAATTTGTATTTCAAACTACCTCAAATTTGAGTGTAGTTTCAAGTGCTTCTTGAGTGTCTATAAAATTATTCATAAAAAGCACTCTTGAGATGGGTTTGAGTGACCCCACAATAAACCATTACACATGTTAAGAAGGGTTAATATCATACAAGATATTTGATAGGAGTGTTTTAAACCTTTCACTATACAGGTGAAATTTTTTTGATAGTCCTTGGGTAATCTCTTTTAGTACAATGATGCTTTATTGTCCAAATTATTAAATGTCAAACTCCCTTAAGAATGCATCCTTCAGAGTATAATACTAAACCAGGCCTGGTTGGGATCAAAATTTATGTAATAAGTGTGGGCATGATAAATTAATGTAGTTAAAAACTAAGAAGCTTTATACTTGGATAGATTTGTGCCTCATATGAACTACTATATTTCACATTTTAGTACATGTTTTGTAGTATTTAAGACATTGTGATACTCTAAGATCTACATAGCCATATTTAAGTATATTTTCTATGGGTGGGGGGTAGCTCGTACTTAAGGTGCTTGTGCCCCCAACACTATTATGATAAATACTTATAATATCCAAAAATAATGTATAATATAATGCATATCAACTTAAAAAAATAGATATGGGTGGATGAAGATGTCTAAATAATCAATATAATTAGAAATAGAATACCCTTAAGGTAGGGAAACACTGTATAATACTCCTTTAGAAAGGAATAACTCTACAATGTCTCTTTAAGGGGATAACTTCTAATATCCTCTTATAATAGAAGACTCATACTTAATTGATTCCTTATATTGATAATAATCTCCTTTCTATAGACCTTTATCTAACTAACAATGGATGGGTAATATCATAATCCCAATGTAATCTAACCATTACTCAATACACTAATTCCATAATTTACTCTATTATCATATTATATTGGACCAATATAACTAAGGGGAATGTGTGCCACATGTTAGCATCTTCATCAGCCCATATATATTAATATATCATATCCATAGATACATAGCATTACTTCCCTTGACATGTTTCATCTTCAAAACATAGGAAGAAACCAAATAATGAGTGTGCTTCAAATCATTACACACTTGTCTCCAATCTTGATCATTTAGCCTTCTATATGTGATCTTGGTAGGTGATAACTCTCCAAGCTTGTTTAAAAATTCTATTATTCTCCTTTGATTCCATTCATGATCATAATTTAATTTCTTTGATATCCATGTATAATTATTCCTCTTGTGACTCTATGTACCATATTCTGTTGCACTACTCTGAATCCATCCATGACCATAGTAGGTATTCTTTCGCTTCCATGCATATCCATATTTATTATAACTCTGATTTAATATACAGACAAATTTCTTTTTTTATGACACTCCCTCACATGTCTCCATGATTGTTTCATCTCTTGATGATGTGGGTGTGTATATACCTCAACTTTTTTTGATCCTTTGACCTTATCAACCTTTTCTTCTACCTCTTCCACCTTTTGCTTTGGTGGTTCCTTTTTATCTTGAGTAGATGAAGTGTTTTTATCTGATTGTATTATTTCTTCATCTATGTTTTCATATGAATCTTTCACATGCTCTTCATCACCTATTTCAATCTCATCCTCATCATCTATCTTGACTGTTATTGGTGCCTTTCTCACTATGATACCCTGTAAAGTGACCTTATTTTTCCTATACCAAAACTTCATCAAATTATTCAAAACATTAATAGTTATTGTTCCCAAAGTCTCTAACTATGAATATCTAAGAACCATATCCACATCGTCCATATCCATAAAATAAAAACCTGAATGTAAAACATATTTTTCCATAATAAGTTTCAAATATTCAAACAATCAAATAGTCTTACCATCTACTTGAATCTCCTTGATATTATTTACTTGAACATGTATATGGTTAGCCACAATCATGTTGATGAAGTTATATTTGGTGGTCAAGTTTATGGACACAACAACCTTCTTCTTTTGAATGCATCGATGAAATTGAAAAAATGACTCAGATTTTTTAGAGCTAAATTATTTGAACCCTTATCATCTAATTTTTCTTCTTCTTATTCACTTTCATATTCTTCCTCATTGTCATTATTTTATTCCACTAATTTTTATTTTTCAACATCTTCATTCTCTTATTCATTACCATCATTATTTTATTCCTCTTCTTAATCCTCTTTTTCTTTTATATCCCATTGATCTAGGAAGACATGTTACATTTTTTTCCATGAAGAATACTTTTTTTCAAAGCTCAACTAATTAAACCAATGTTTTGCAAGCCTAGACAAAGAAAGAGACAATTATGTTTGCCACAAAATTATTTGAATATTATTATCTTTAAAAAATATCCACCATTCTCTAGCATCAATATCATCCTCCCCTATAAATACTTGCAACTTCATGATCCACCAAAAATAAATAGGGTTCATGAATCCCTAAAAGCTCAATAATTCATTCAAAATTTATCAAAAAAGTCCCAAATTTTTGTTTATAGCTTTATTTTATTATAGTATAACTCCAGTAAAGATTTTGTGATAAAATTTGATAAATTTTGATCTATACAGAGAATATATTAAAAATAATAAAATTGAAATAACACACTCTAAACATATCAAAAAAATATGAAATTGTTTACGTATCTTTCCTATATTATGATACAACACCAATAAAAATTTCACCAAAAAATTCCTTATATTTTAGAAGATATGATGAAGTGAGTGCAAGCCCTAAAATATGAATAACTCCCTCAAAACTTATCAAAAAGGATTGATTTTTTTACTGAGACTTACTTTAAATATTATTCATATCCATTAAAAATGTTGTAAAAAAATAAAAAATGGATTGAAATATATTGATTATTCTAAAAAACTAGGGTTTTGCTCCACACAAATTCTCCAAATAGAAGCTCTGATACCACTTGGTATGATCCACACTTATAATATCCAAAAATAATGTAGAATATAATGTATATAAACTCAAAATAATAGATATGGGTGGAACAAGATGTGAAAATAATCAATATAAGTAGAAATAGAACAGCCTTAAGGTGGGGTAAAACCATACAATCCTCCTTTAGGAAGGAATAACTCCATAATGTCTCTTCGATGGGACAATCTCCAATGTCTTCTTATAATAGAAGACTTAATGCTTACTTGATTCCTTATAATGATAATCATGTCCTTTATATATTCCTCTATCTAACTAAAAATAGATAGGTAATCTCTTAATCCCAATGTAAACCAACCATTACTTAATACATCAATTCCATTAGTTACTCCATTATCTTAATATATTGGATCCATATAACTAAGGGGGATGTGTGCCACATGTAAAAATATCAATCAACCCATATACATTAGTTTATCATATCCATAGATACATATAAGGTATCCTCTAATTCTTTCATGTAATGGGTTAGGTGTTAGTTCCATCATTACTACTAGCATAGTTGATGTCATTGGTGATAAGCTAATTGATTGTGGCACCAAATCACTTCCTATGGGATATTTCCCACCTTGTATTAATAACATTGGCTAATTTGGTATGCTCACATTTAAGTTTTATTACGGTGATCTAGCTCCCAATGGTATAGAGGTAGTTTTTCTCACCTCCTTGTATGGAAAAATATTTTCAATCACAAAGTTACAATCCAAGTCTATAAAATGTCTAAGATTTGGGTCATTAGGAGAGTCCAATATTAATTATTTACTTTCTTTAAGTGGGGGATCTGATGTGTGAGCATGAACTATAGGTTAAAATGGGGTAAGCATGTCAAGCACATCTATAGTCATTAAATATTTTGAGAACCTAGCAAATTCCACCTAAATCAAGTGTTCAGCTTGATTCATCACTTCATTATATCTCTGATCTTCACACTATTTTAATTCATGAGATCCTTCCCCATGCCCTTAACATTTTATATATGTCCTCTCATCACTTCTAGAGTATATATCCTTCATTAATATACACTATTTATTATTATAATTTTGTCTTCTAAGCTCTCAGGTGTCAATTTACTCATCCCCTTTCATTACACCTTACCTACACATCCCTTTCTCCCCCTTTCCATAGTTCATCCATGAAAATATTTTCTCCTTCCATCCCTAAAGTTTGTATACCATGATCCACAATTAAATTTTTTATCTCTACATCAAACTCCTTCACAAATGTACCTCTAGGGTCATACAAAAATTGGTACCCCACTTCCTTTGGGTCTCAAATTATGAAGGCTAAGAAGGAATGTCTAGAAAATCAACTTTGACAAAAATAACTATACATGAATGGTAGGTAACTAAGACTAGAATAAATGGCCAAACTACTTGGTTGTCCTAAATCTCCATAAAATATAAAACTTGGACATTATTGGTATGACAAAGAATCTAGACTTTGGGGAAAGGTGAGAAATTAACATTCATGAAGTTGTAAGATGTTGTAAAAGAGTTAAATTTCTTACTAGGGATTGTAAGCCAAAAAAATTAATAACTTGGGTACTATATTTCTTTCCTATTAAGATGGTAGGAGGGTGAAAATCTAGATAAGATCATAAGTTCAAACTTGAACTTAGGAGGAAAACTTCTACCTGAATCAAGTAATGTAAATATGCAAGTTTACATCAATGGCCATGAGATTACTAAAGTAGAGCTAAAGATGGTAAAGTTAATCATCTACTTTAAATCTTTGTTATTTTTAGTGTGGATTAGCTAGCCTTCTTATGTTTTTAGTAATATGATTTATGCATGCCTTTATGCCTTTAGTCACTTTGTTAATTTTACATGTTTGAGGTGCAACATTTGTGTTTTCTTAAAGTTTGAAACATATTTAATTACATAATATTATTTCTTCATCAATTTAAATTCACCTTTCATTTTATAATATTATATTTCCATGACTAATTGCTACTTTTCATTGTGAACTTTGGCTTCATCATTAGTCTGTGTGCTTATTTCACTGCATCTAATTTTTTTGTTACGAGGAGGAATAAAGTGTGATTACAATACATGAGTTAAAAATGACCCAAAGTTACATCTAGGGTCTGAAGCCTCTCTAATAACTCCTTTGTCCACTTGTATTGACATACATATCTTTATATTTTATGGGTTGAATATGTAGCTAACAACCTATACACATGCTGAAGTAGGTCATAGAAAAGACTTCAAACAAAGCATCATATAATTTTTTTTTATAGGATCAATTTTCACCCTTAGAGAGGGTTCTTTAGGCTCTATCCAATTGAGCTTATAAAATTGTAATATCCCTAGGCTATGGGTCACCTATGTTGGGGCTTAACCTAATTTTATAAGCTCAATTAGAGAGATCCTAAAGAACCCTATCTAAGGGTATGAATTGAGCTTATAATAATTTTTGGCATACCTAGTGCGACTAAGGGCCAAAGAAATATAATAATTTTTGGTGTTGATATTATACATCATCATTTGAAGGCATTTTGACAAACATCATTAGTGACTCTAAGCATCCATCAAATAGTTTAAGCAACCTAGGTGCCTAATTACCATCATTTGGTATGTATAATCACCACCCATTTGACCAAAATGCATGTTCATTCATTCCTTATACTTCCTGTCGAGTTAAAAATGTTCATGGATTCACCCAAATTGGTCCTTAAATTTTAGTTAAATATCCATATAATCATTGTTACCATTATTACAACAAGCTTATCTATCCTCCATATTAACCTAATTCTCCCTGTAGCCAACCTTGTTGAGCCTCACCTCTATCAGCTAAGAAACTTGAAGTATTTCCATCTTGGATCCTCTCCTATGTTAATGACTCCAATCATTTTATACCCTACATTATGAAACCCACCCCTCCCACACCCATTTAAGAAAGGGAAGAGGTGGCCAAATCTTTCACCACATTCCCCTCATGGAAATCAATCAAAGAAGATATAAAACATAAAAGAGAAATATTAGTTGAGAAAGTCCATGAGATAGACTTTATATAAGAAGGGTTAATTGTGGAAGTTATGAATCAAATAAATATATCTCAACCCTATGAGCTTGGTATACAAGAGTTCTAGTACTCTCTTTCCTTCCCTTAGAAACTACCTTAAGAAAATAAGACAAGTGTCTATGATGAAAAGGTCATGATAGGTAGTCCACTTAATTCAAAAGGAGAGGAGTCAGGGTTTAATATGACTTCTTGGTATGGTTTTAATATTTTAGATCCCAAAGATGTCGTTGAGAGTAGGGGCTATTTTTTTTGGTCCCAAGATATTCCATCTAGTATGGCCATAGATGGAAATGAGTAAGATGCAAATATTGATATAGTCAATCAATCAAATGACCATGTTGGGGAGGTCATAAATAAGCCTAAGGAAGGAATAAAAGAAAGATAATATCAAGATGAAGTATGGAAATAGTTGTATTATGAATTCATGGATTAGGTAGAGGTTATAAACTAGCTTATACCTCCACCAAAACATGAAGAGGAACTCACCCATCAAGTTGAGGGTACTGACAAATCTCAAGATGAGATATTATTTAAAGGTAGCATTGATGCCTTAAAAAATAGAGGGGAATGGTAAGACTCAGAGCCTCAAGGATATGGCACATTGGGCCTTAGGTGGATGATGAACTACCGTATGGTCTCCCCAAAGTAAATAGAGTAAATATGGTACTAAAATTAGCATTATCATAGATGACTAAGAGGAGGCTACCTTTTGGGATGACTTAGAGACTTTTTTCCTAAGTCTAGATAGTCAATAAAGAACTAGTTTAAAATAAGAGTTTGCAAGGGCCCCTAAAGCCCAATTCAGAGTAAGCCTTGAAGAGATTGACCAATATGTCTACATTAGAGACATTTTTTCCCCTTTTAATCGACTTGGAATTTTTCCAAATGAATCAATAACCTATCATTTTAGCTTACATACCATAAGATCTCAAAGGCAAGGTACGTTCCATCCTGGTTTATCACAAGTGATGCCAAATATTTTCCATTTGATCTAGTTGGGAAGTACTTGTAAATTGTGCCCTTGTATATAGGTTAGAATAGGTTTTACTATTTTCTCTAAATGCACTCATGCACATTTTATTTAGTAGGTTAGTTTTTTTTCTTTCCTATATTTACCTATGTGTAATTGACTTTATTGTTTTGCTTTAGTCCTTATTGTTTCAAATAGAAGTTCTAAAAAGAGGTAGCCTTGCATCTTCTTCATGATCAGCTCAGTTGTAGAGATGACTTCATGCCCAATGAATTAAATGAGGCAAAATAAACTAGGTTCTCAAGCATAATAGGCATGCTTCCTTACATGTCACTAAAGATGTTCCAAGCATGTGCTTGGTTGCTAATGGTCCTAATGCAAGGAAAGAGGTAGAGCTCCTAATTAATCAAATGGTTGAATGATCTTTGGATGGAATGATTGGACTATAAAACACTCCATGGAGCTCAAAAATCTTTTTAATAACTTTAGGTTCACTTAAAATATAATTTGTAAATTCTAAAGATAAGTCCAAAGTTGTAGAGACCCTATGGAGTGCTCTAGATAAGCATGGAAGCTTATGGTATTCATGTGGTCTAATCACCATCTATAAATTATCAAGACATTTGGATATAGTGGTAGAAAATTGGAGAAATAATTTTCATGGTGTTATATCTCTTACACATGAATGATTCAAAGAGATTTGGTCACATGGGTTTCTTTACATTGGCCCTAGGTTTCCATGTACCAAGCTTAAACTCATTCGCCTAAGTAGACTAGAAGATATAGGGGTTCAAAGTTGGCTCCTAACACACAATTTACTAAGTTTCCATACTTATCTAATTTTCAAAGGGTCTACTTAGATCCAATTAATCTTGTTGATGAGGTAATATTTCTCACATATGACAATCTCATTAAGAAAAAATCATATGGGTATGTTCATTTTGGAGTCTACTTAATATGCACTAAGTTTTAGATCACACATTATAACATAATGAGAGATATGCATGTGCAAAGTGGGATCTTAATGCATAATTTTATAAGTTTCCATAATTAACCATTTTAGACAAAACCATCACCAAGATGTCATGCAATATGACATAAACCAATCAAATTTAACATTTTATGGAAGCATGTAGAAATCTGGAATGGCTAATGGATCAAAAGGGTTTTTTCATTTCATCATTAGGTCCATTCAATACAAGTTTGGTGTCCCCATGATCTTTGTGCTTCAAGTTATAAAATTATAAAATTAGTCAATAAATGGTAGACATCTACATGAACATCATTTTCAAGACCCACAAAGTGACCATTTAGATACAAACTTCTTGGTAGGAACTTGAGGAGGAGTGAACAACTGACAAGTGTAAATCACATAGAAGATCAAATAAAACTATATGGTAAAAAAATCCCAAGGATCAATGAGAGAATAAGCTTAGGATGGTGGATCCCCAAGATCTATGGTCCATGTTTAATCAGATTTAAAAATAAAATAGAGTGAAACAAAGTTAAAAGGGTTAATAATCTGAGGTGGTCTCGATAGTCAATATTAAGGAGATGAGATGATATATTAGAGAAAAGTTGATAAATTAAAATGAACCCAAATTAGAAAGTAGAGCTAAAGGACCCAAACTCAAACCTAACCTAATTTGGTGAAAAATTAAGGGGAAGGAGATTGATGTAGACTTAGTTAGGATCTATCATTGAATAGAGTTATATCTATATGTAAAACTATAGGAAAACAAATATACTTATACTAGTTTTCAGATGTATCTATCTTGATTTAGGATCCAAAGCACATGAAAAATATCTAATTAATGAGGAGATCATCCCAAGACATGTCCTTGACAAACCACCATCTAGAGCAGGCATGGTGTGTCCTTAGAAGTTTGAATATATGAATATTTTATATTCATAAGGAAATATATTGGAAGATCTAAGTAGCAAGACTTGGGGATTTCAAAAAAATCTGGAGCATTCATTTTTATCAATATCATTACTTTCTACTTTTACAAAACTCTTGTCTTCTAGTGCATCTTATTCAACTAGTGGAATGATCGAAAGGCTATTTGGTCAAATCATGAACATCTTACTCATAATAACTTGTTTTAATTAGACCAAAATCATGATGAAATATATTTTCAATATAATAGATCATTTATTATCATGAATAATGTGTTCCCCCTTCTCTCTCTCTCCTCCTACCCTTGTCCTATATTAACCCTTTCTTTCCATTTGTAAAGGGTTCTCAAAATTTAGATTTATTTTATCTTCTTGAGAGATGGGACATTCCTTGAGATACTGTAAAATATACTCAACTTGATTGAATTGAACCTATCAATAATTTGTTATAACTACCTCTTAAATAGATTATGACTTTCTTTGCCTATGTTTTACCTTAAACCTATGTTTGGTAAGTCATGCATTATGGCATTCTATGAAGGAGAATCTTCGTCATCCATGGTCCTTTCTAAATTTTTTTAAGGAATTTCATTGTTGTTTATAGGTCTATATTAGTATTCTATTCTAAACCTCTTCTATGAAATACCTTTACAAATTAGTTTGATCTTAAGCTTGTGTAATCTAGAATCATTTTCTATTGATCTAGTGTGGGTTTGAGCTTATGGGAATTTCCATATTAAGTTTGGTGCATCACTTGGTTAATTTTCTTTGGATCCATTACTCTCTTTCTAACCCTTTTACCATGAAGTATTAGACTTATTTTTAGTCTTAGGTGAGAATTAAAGAGGAAGTTGGCCTAATCTATAGGTTCATCCCTAACGTAGGTGACCCATAGCCTAGGGTTGTCCCAATTTTATACTTCAATTGGAGAGATCTTGAAGAACCCTATGAGAAGAGGACGTATGAATTGAGCCTATAATAGTTTATTAAACCCATCTTTTTATCTTTTGTCCTTTATAGGTTAGATGATTTAGTGAAAATTTATCTTCCACATGTTGTATAAAGTGTTCAATATTCTCAAGAGAAAGTTAGTACATCATTTTTTTCATAACATCACAGAAACAAAAGACAACATAATTCTTGATAATGGAACAAAAATGTTTCAAAAAAATTAGTTAGTTATTGATTTACTATAACCATACACAAGCATGGGATACTCCCTTTGCACTTAACATTTTAATACTTAACTACACTAACATTAATCCACATAAGGCACAGGCATTATGTGTTTACCCAAAGTGAAGTTGAGAAGGAACTAGGGCTTGTATTGTGCTAGTTGTGCTATGGTATAAGGTTTTAATTAGGGGAATTTAGGATTTCAATGAAAATTTAAGCCATATATGAATACACAATCCTTTCATAGACTAAGCCTAGTGCCATATAGGTGATTAAGAGGTCACAAGGCTACTTCTACTCATATTAAATAGGTGTGAATTACATATGTATTAGGGTATGGGCATAAGATCTATACTTGTTCACTATGTAAAATGATGATGACATCATGTTTCATTACAATGACTCCATTGAATACATGAAACAATAAAATGTACAAAAATTAATTAACATAATTTCATAAACATCATGACATTACAAATATATGCATTCTAATAACAACACATAGTGACATGAAAACCAAATAGAGTATATGTAAATTTATGACATTCATCATTTGTTCAAAATTCACAATAGAGTTTTTATTCATATCAAAATATTAACAACCCATAGGCTCATAGATGATCTTGGGCACATAAAAAAGGAGCCAAATAACCACCATATTGCTTATAAATCCTTAATTATATCTTAAATAATGGATGTAGAGAATTTATTTTACTAGATATTTACTAAAATTCTTCATTTCTCCTTCTCTTATGGCTTGAGTTACTTAAATAATCTTATTAAAGAATCTTCTCAAGGTAAAATTTGCATAGTGAGTGTCAAGATATAACTTGGTCATCATAACCTCTAGTTCCATGACTCTATAAAGTTCATGTTGTACCTACCATGTCTCTTCCAATTCTCAAAGATGCCCTAAAATTTTAGGATATAATTAGGCACCTATCAGTTGGTATAAGGTATGTTCTGTAACCTTTGGTTGGATGAAAAAATAAAAAAGGCTAACCACTAGACAAAATGATCCTCTTAGACATAGGTGCATGTCATGTCAGTGAAAATCATCTATTAATGGGTTAGGGTCCCAACAATCAATAGTAAAATCAAATCTCTTTTTTGGAACTAAACCTGATAACTCTTTTAGAAACACATCCAGGAATTCTTAGAAAATTGGATAATCTTTGATTATGGTGATTTTTATTTAATTTATATATTTAAATATGAGAGCATATAATTAAAACCCTTTCCTAAACATTTTTTAAATCTAAATGGATGAAATAATTAATGGGCTAGATGAGTTGTTGATACCCTGAATCATTATAACATTTCCTTCATCATCCAAGCAATGAACTCTTTAACTTGTGTACTCCAACTTATATTAGCATGATTTTAACTATTACATGCCTAGGATACTATCATAAGATCCTAAGGGAGTAATGAATATAAATATAAAAGTCTAAAAATTACCCAAATTTAGATCGACTTGTTTAATGCATTCATTAACATCCACCTTGCTCCTAGTGCCAAAATATACTCTCCATCCTTTTATAATTCTAGTTGGTTTTATTTTACATTTAAATTCATTAGCAAGATAAATAAATCCATATGTATCTTTTGGATCAATCAAAATAGATAAATGAAATATATAAATTATACATCTTGTCAAAATAGGTGTTGACTAAAATTCTATATTTTTATTGTCTACAACTATGTATACCTTATTATTATCATTCAAAAAATGATAGTCCTTATAGTAATGGTTGACACCATATTCCAGATATGTTACAATATTGTTAGCCACAAGTGGGATGGTATTTAATCCTATGGTAAACCCCTATAAGTTATGTTGTTTGTTGTTTTTAGCATCCTTATTTGTAAAAGAATGTGAATTGAACATAGTTTTATTCTAAAATTTATCTCCATAATATTAACTCATTCCATAAGACTTTTTGGAGTCATTTTTCTTGAAATTACTATTCATTAGAGGTATGCATGACTTAGATTTCCCTTGTGGTTTTTTTTTAAATTCTTTCCTTACTCTTTGGTGAGACTTCTCTTTTTCTTCAGTACAATGTGTTGATTCTAAGGTAGCATCTAATTTATTTGGGTTAATCATAATTACATAATGCATGATCATGTAATGTAACCCCTATTTGAACTTAGTTACCTTGGGTTTTTCACCTATCATGTAATGAACATGATATGGGAGTTATAAAATCTTATTTTCATACTTAGATACTAACATGGTACCCTAATTTAGTAGATTAAAATATGTATTTTTTACTCTTTATACATATTGTTTAGATATATTTTTCTAAATTATTTCTCAAAATTTTCCCAAGTAATAGTCATGCATTTTTACACTTTTATTACACATAGATGGTTCCACCACAAAGTTTCATCACCTACCAACTGGTAAGCTATGATGCATTCTTTGACATTGTAACTCAGATTATGTAGTATGAAATATTTATACAATTTAATAACCCATAACTCAATAGCATCACCAGTGGTTTTAAAAACATAGGTTGGAGTAAGAATTTTCTTTAGCTCCTTAATAATGGGATCCATAACCTCTTATCATGGTGAAGGCTCATTATGAAGCCTATCTTCTTTATATCTCTCTTGAAACTTTTTAAGGTGAGTTGATATTTGGCCTAGGCCTTTCATTTACCCCTAGATACCACATAATATACCCAAAATGTCATGAAGTATAGCATTTTGTTCCTCAAAAACTTGTTATTTAGGATTATCTTGATGGGCTGCATGGCTTCCACTTTGTTCCACCTTTATGTTAGCATGATCATGTTGATCCTACTAATGAGTGTAACTAAATCACTACCCACAATAAGAGTGTTTCATGTTGTTCTAGTTCTAACCATATTGACACATAAAAATGCATTATTAACTTAGATTTTCATAAAAAAACTTCTAATTTAGTCTGATAAAGGCTTTGATACCAACTATAATAACCCCAAGTTTACATATAAATTAAAACATAGAGAAACAAAGATAATACTCTAACCAAAAATTTACTAGCCATTAGAAACAATTCTAAAATCATAACAAGTCTATTTATTAACTATAATAAGATAAGCATGTAAAATCTGTGTGTAAAACATTGATTAAGATGTGAGGTAATTTACAAGAATCATTTAAAACCAAATTTTAAACTCCATGTTAGTGATACAATTTGAATCCCTAATACAAAATCTCATGCATTAGCGGATTTGAACCCATACTATAAAATCCATGCATATAATATAAAATAACAACTACATCTTTACATTATACCATGTGCCTAATAAGATCATTATAAGGAAAGACTAATTGATTTAATCATCCCTAATATCCATCAACAAATGAGGCACCAGTTGCATACCAAAACAAACATTGAGAATTAAATATAGGCATTTGTCTAAAACATTTGATGAATCTACACACCTATGTTAAGGTTATGATCCTACTATAGAATAATATATGAGTGGAACTCATAGATATCCATTCTTAGCATACCAAGATGGTTTGCAATCATATCTCTCATATAAATTTCCACTTCTAGATCATTTAAAAATTATAATATACACCGAATATTAACATAGTCCACTAATGTAATATATAGATCAAATGACCCTTTAAATAATAATAAGCATACCCATAGATATAGCCTTTCCTCATGACCATTTATAATTTGAGAATAACCCTAAGAGATTGGTTCATTATTATCATGTCGATGCATGATCCTTGTTTGCTT
Organism: Torreya grandis; assembly: GCA_037957365.1. Classification (NCBI taxonomy): domain Eukaryota; kingdom Viridiplantae; phylum Streptophyta; class Pinopsida; order Cupressales; family Taxaceae; genus Torreya; species Torreya grandis. The sequence goes on along the minus strand of JARHVA010003333.1, from coordinate 870,551 downwards.
TATTATCTATATTAAGATTTACATGTAATAGGTAAAATTATTAACATAATAATATATTAAGTTAAAATTCACTATTTTTTTATTGTTGCCACCTATGACATTTAAAACCATAGTCACACCAATAATATTTAATCCATACCCATGTTAAGTTTATCCACTTAAATGATCATGTATATTTATTTATATGTATATTTACCCACACAAACACACACAAATATATATATACATGTGTGTGTGTGTGTATGTATATATACATATATGTATGTGTTTGTGTGTATATATATACACACATACATACATACATATATGTATATATACATACACACACATGTATATATGTATGTATATATACATATATGTATGTATGGATATATATATATATATATATATATATATATATATGTATGTATGTATGTATGTATGTATACATATATGTGTGTGTGTATGTATATGTTTATTTGTGTATATACACCCACACACACACACACACACACAAACACACACACACACACATATATGTATATATGTATGTATGTATGTATATCTCCAAACTAAACAAAATTAATTTGGGTTTAAAATGAACATAATTACAATGTTGCACCAATTAGCCTTCACAAAACCTTAAAAATAACTTCTAAACACATGGGGTTATTTATAACATTACACTCCATATATTAATTATTTAACCCCAATTTCAAGGTAATAAAAATTGTAATGATACATATTGAATATCATACACTCATTAAATAAACAACATTTCAAGATCATATTTACTAGAAGAGAAGAAAGGCACTTTTCTTTAATTCAAAATTAATTTATACCACATACTTCCATGTTCATTAATAATGTATGTAGGTTATATGCATAACAATATATATACATGTGTGTGTGTGTGTGTGTGTGTGTGTTTATGATATTAAATATCAATTATAAACCAATTTACTATTAGTGTTACTACTAAAATTTTAGTATAAAATAATAAATACTTTTACCTGAATTCAAAAAACTATAATTATTTTAGTCCACTACCATATTGGCATTGAGTTTTAATTTTTATAATATTATGCCTTGAATAATTTTCACACCAAAAATTAATAATCACACAACTATGTTTAAAATAAAAATCAATGAATTATTCTTGATACACAAATGAATTACAAAATAAGAGAAGATTCACACACAATCATTTCTAAAGGATAAATACCTAAAAGGATTGGATGAGGATGAGTTCTTGTGGGAAGAAGGACCCATCAATAAATCCACCTTCTGGAAAGCCATAACTAATTTCAAATATATTCTGAAGAGGGGAATCCTTTGGAAAATTAGTAATGTTGAGAAAATTGATTTTTATCAAGACCCTTGGATATCCCCCACCCTTTTCTCAGGCTAAGAGACATGGGATGGGTGGTATGGATATCTAAGGCAAATATGGGGATAAACGTTAAATGATTACTAAGAAATCAAGGAAGGAACAAAGTGTTATAAGGTCATCCCCAACAAATATTTTACCTTGGAAGAATATCAAGCCATTTAGAAACTCAACTTTACCTTAAATCACACTCACATTCCCTCTGTATAGAAGGAAGATCATTTTGTCTAGAGAGTGGAAGATAATGGATCATACTCGGTGTCTTTTGGCCATACCATTGAATTTAATTTGGAAAGTAACTGGGACCACTAGAAAAATCTATAGGTAAAGCACCTAACCCTAAAGGTCAATTTCTTATTCTGGCTTATGGCACAAAATAGAATCCTAACTATGGAAAAATTAGCCAAAAGGGGACTGATTTTCCCCAATAAATGTCCAATATATCAAAATGTGGAAGAGTTTGCTCATCACTTTTTTTAAAACACCCACTAAGATTGAATTTATTTAAGTGGCTTCTTAATCAACTCAAAATGTCATAGGTTAGACCTAATAGTATCTTGGATCTCATTCTGTAATGTAACCCCCCATGAAACATTCCTTCCTTGACCTTCCTCTAGTACCTCACCCTTACTATTTTTTGTGCATCTATAATTTTTTTTTAATGATATCCTTTTCCTCAATAAAGGCATTAGCTAAAGAGCATCTTACAATACCTTTACTAGTCCATCACAAAAAATTGGAAGGCCTTTCCTCTTAAAGACAAAGATCTTTTCCCCCTCAACCTTGCTCATTCTAAAAAATTGGGATCTTCAACAAGTTATTTATCCTTCCACCAAATAATTAATCCCTAATAAAAGCAAAAAAAATACCCCTCTACAAGGGTGGGTGAAACTAAAATTTGATGAGGCCTTAAAAGGCAACTTGGGTACTTTAAGAGGAGGATGTATCATAAGAAATTCAAAATGGGAGATGTTGGTTGCTTATGTAGGTCCCATGAGTAAGCAAAAAACCATCTTATTGAGGCCAAGGCAACCCTTTGAGGTATACAACTAGAATTAGGCATCAATTAGAATAGGATCATTATAAAGGGTGATTTACTAAACATTCTTAATTCCTTATAAGGAAAAACTATATGCTCATACACCATGAAGGAGATCATTGATGATGTGATGTACATTTTAGAAAGCATAACTCACTTCCAACTCATACACACTTATAGGGAAGTAAATTGGGTGGCCAACCTCCTCGCCAGCATTAGATTTAATCTCCACCATTTAAAAAAACTCCCATGATGTAGGTGGTATCCCCCTAGGGTGTATAACATCATCCATGTTGAAGGTACTTATGAAACCTAATTCTATCATATCCTCACATATGCATCTCCTCAACTCAATGGGTTAAATATTGATTCAGCTAATCCACATTCATTTTAAAGAAAGGGGGGTTAATTTTTTTTATATCTTTGGTGATCATTCCCTTTTGTTTGATCCCTTATTGGTTTGGCTATATCCATAAATTTTGACTGCCCCACTCCAACTTTGTACTTTTGACACCCATGGGTGGTGATAGAGACCACTTAGAACCCACATCATGCAAATAGGTCTATGATTAAAAGAAGTTTTGAAAGAAACTCAAGAAGGGGGGCCTTACGGAGTTTATGATATGCATTAATAAACATAATGCCATGGTTTCTAGAGACTTTGTCATGGTATAGACAAAATAGAAGGTCACCATGCAAGGCATCATCATAAACATCTTGGAAGAATTCATTGGTGACACCATGGGCATGTCTTATGTAGGTGCCAAAGATTTTAAATATCTATCAAATAAATAAGAATCCTTACAATGATTTTTATTATGAATGACTTTGTGTAGATAGACAAGAAATGATTCCCTTATGCTAACCTCCTACATTACTAGCATGAAGTCTACCTTTAGATCATGAAATACATGGACCTATAAGGTAAGTAAATTTTAATCTTTCCATTGGGTTTAAAATTATTCTTCCATATTTCCTACTCAATTCCCAAGAAAGTATTGTTCTACTTCACCAAGTTAATAATACAAACCCTAGCCTCTATCAAGGTCTTATCCTCCTACTTGTTAAACATGGTCAAACCCTTTTAGGTCATAAGGTCCCTCTTAGGGGATACTCTTCTAAGGAGGAATCCCAAGAGTAATTCTTGATGGAGGAACCTATTTATTTTTCCCACCTACCCTTTGAATGCTCCCCCTAAAATAGTTTATCCCAATCCCCCTTGATTACCTTCCTCTCAGACTATTGTTTATTTTAAAGCCTAAACCCATTGAAATTGGGACTTTTAAGACTTCATCTTGGAAAGGTAAGGGTATATTTATATAGGAATTAGAAAATCATAAACAATTGCTATAAAATTTCAACTTAAGGGTTCAATAGGTAGGATTTGACCTGGCAAAGCTTATCCAAGATTGGAATGAACTTCATCAAGTGGTTGAGGCTATTATCTAGACATTTTTCCACTCTACTCAACCCACATAATCTATTATTATGAAATCTCCCAATATACTTAAATCCCCCTTGGGCTCCCCTAAGGGGGTCCCCCCTAAACAAAACCCTTCATAGGTTAAAGGTAAGAAGCAACCTAGAATGATATTCCTTAGGGAAGCAGCTGAAGGTCCTGGGAACTTTACTCATGCCAAGGTTTCAAAATACAAACCCATAATCTAGGCGAAGGACACCATTTCTACTGAAGACACTCAAGAGGTACCTTCCTCCTAGATATATTTTAGTTTCATTTCCTATTTTCATTTTCAATACTGGTTTTTTGCTTTTGTCCTTTCAGCGTTAGTTGGCTTGTCAAAACTATTATAACTCACTCTCATGGTTCCAAGTCCCTGTAAAATCTGGTGCTTACCTTATTAAATAAAAATACACAATAATTTTTAAAATATTTAATGAACCTAAATGTAATCACTTTACCTCATTGTCAACCTTCTTACTGGGAACATATTCCATTATGAATCATTACTAACTCATAGTATTAAAGGAAATTGATTCAAGATTAAAAATAAAAACACTCCTTTATACCATTATATGGATAATATAATATCCAATTAATATCATGGTGAACATAATACATAATTCAAATTAAATTGACTATGAATCCACCATCCCAAAAATATATGCAATATTATTTATAAAACTAAACAAACAACATGCACAACAACAATAATCAAATGATAGGTAATATAATTATTCATAATAATTTTCAAGTGTATACACTTCCATTAATGACCACCATTATTTTTCCTTTCCTCATTAATTATATTAATCATTGGTAAAGATAAATCATTTTCCTTTGATGAAATATGTATTCATAGAAATACCCAGCTGGAGGTAACTAATTCAATTTCAAAATCATGATCTTCATGATGAAACACCACACAATATAATGATCCCTTAAATAATTACAAACACTATGTCAAGGCAATAATATCTCTATATTAATAATTATATTAAATACTATAGGTGTGATTTTGATCTCCATGGATCATTTACAAGTTAATACATTACTTTAGTATCTAGTTTGATCAATGAATAATGTGTTGATGTTAAAAAAACTATAGAAAACTATAACTTCTTATTTACTTAAACTAATAAATACTAACAAGGTATAAATTATTTCATACATAGATTACCATTTTTATATATTGTTTAATAAAATTAAAGGACCACCATCACTAAATACAAACATTACTTTTACAATTTAAATAATATAATTTATACCCTACAACTTAGTTATTTATAAGAAATACACGAGCATTTAATATTTTTACATAATACAAAGCATTTTTTGTATCCTTTTTATAACCAAAAAAAATTAAGGACATTATAAATCATATCAAATAATATAATATAATGTGTGTGTGTGTGTGTGTTTTTGTGTGTGTGTGTGTGTGTGTGTGTGTGTGTGTGTGTGTGTGTGTGTGTGTGTGTGTGTGTGTGTGTGTGTGTGTGTGTGTGTGTGTGTGTGTGTGTGTGTGTGTGTGTGTGTGTGTGTGTGTGTGTGTGTGTGTGTGTGTGTGTGTGTGTGTGTGTGTGTGTGTGTGTGTGTGTGTGTGTGTGTGTTTGTGTTTGTATTTCATACATCAAATAGTCAACAACATAGTCTTCCATGCAAGGATATCTAGATCAAATAAATGTTTTCACAGAAAGAGAATAACCATTTTGCTAGTAGTTCTTCTAATAGATGAAATATTCCACCTAGAAGTTCCACATAGAGAATATTTTATATTCAAATTCATCCACATGATCAATATAATCCCAACCATAGATAGGTTTCCCTATCTACCCAAACCATAAATTAGAGATAGATTTAGGAACCTGACCACAAAAACACAACACTCAACTAATCCACAATAATGATGCAATACTGAACAATAACCTAAGATATTAGAAATAAACTATCCATGCTCAATAAAATCCAAAAATAAGGGTTTCAAAAAAACCAATCATTTTAACAAACTTATAAATAAAATACCCAAAACCAGGGTTTGTACCTAAATAAAGAAAAATCACAAAATGTCAAATATTTAAGCAACCAAGAATCCAACCAATATATTTCACCCTTTTTTAATTATTATTTTAAATATATGGTAAATTACCCTAAATTATCTAACCCTACCATGTATCCTTGACCAAGTGTCATTAATAATAAATTCCATGTATATGAAGGAAAACTACTATAAACCCCATACATTATTCATATCAGTGAATAAATGCATTTAACTCCCCCTCTATTATTCCTATAATAATTCATGACCCATAATTAAAATAACATTAAAATCTATCATAGTTTTTTCATTAAAAAATTATCCTCTACATGCATGATTCCCAAGCTTCATGTAGGATTTTATGTAAAATCTAGATCCTTCAAAAATGATAAAAAACTATTAATCATCGCTTGCTAAAGTCAACCAACCTCCTCATAGTTGGGTAGCTTAACTCTCTTATTTAACGGTACCTTCAACCCAATTTAATATCTTAGGTTTTGATAAAACATTTATATTTTTCAATCACCATGCCCTCAACCTAAGTCTCATTACCTATGGTTCGAGATTTAAACATGACACTATCAAATGTAAGTCATAGTCCCTTGTGGACAATATTAACACAGATTCTCATTCATTAGATTATATAAAAAAATAAATGAATAAATATAATTTCCTTAGTCATATAACACACTTCACAATCATGGTGTTAGCCTACCACTCTTAGTATTTTATTTTGTTTTTATATGTAGACCTATATTGATCTTGTAAGATGGTTTCCATAACTCATCAAAGATATCTTAACCTTTGAATGCCATACATTTTATTTAAGTGCATAATTTGTGTGGTTATAAGTAAAATTCACAACAAACTATTTGGCTGATTGCTCAGTTAACCATTAAGAAAAAATAGACAAATAATTACACAAAAACTAGCTAGTTGACAATCAAATCCAAATTGAATGATACATCTATAATATATAAAGACTAAGATAAATATTTGACTCAAGTTTTTGAAACTAATACATCATACATCACTATTGTGTTTTACCTTCATATCATCTATTTTTAAATGAGCACCCAATTTCTTCCTCCAACCTATGCTTATCTATTGCATACATACAATGAATCCATGTAGACATCAACTGTATCTGATCATAATTAATAGTAATGGAAAAAATAATATCCTTATGTAAAACATTTCATGAATGATTAGAATTTAATTTAAACCAATAAGTAATTTTATACAAATCAAATAATGTATTTAATAAATTTTCACATTAAATAAGTATATTAAATAGTTTTGACAATTCAATTTAAGCTAGGTAGGTGCAGTCATGATAGGTATTAATGTAGGAAAACTTAATAATAGGTTATAATATATATCAACATTTATAATGTATGTAATATGTAATATGAAGTTTTTATTTTGAGTTAAATCCAAATGTTGAATATTTTAAAATCAAATATTTTATTCCTAAATATTTCAATGATATTATTAAATGTTATCGTCAACTAAAAATCTGAAATTCTAAAATTCCATGTTTTAATTTGAGTGGTTCTCTTAATTTAATATGACAAATTCAAAAATTCTAAATTTCACCTTTTGAATCAAACACATAAACACCACATTAAAAAAAATATGAAGAGTTTTATTTTTCATTTTTTACAACAAATAAAAGTGGGGGGAAGAATGTAAGGTAGTACAATACTTTAAAACTACTTTCATAGTTTACAAGCATGATATTTCATTACCAGTTACTATATGAGTATAGGTTCAAACATGAATATGATGATTCATTAACATTTATATGATGTAAAACATTAGAAGAGTAGGTGCATGAGATTCAAAATAAAAATGATAGGTCACACAATAAATAATTATGTAATATATGTAAGATTTTTTCTAGCATGGGTATTTCATTTAATAAGGTACTCTTTTGAAGCTGACAATTCAAAGAGAATTTTCAAAATCAAGTTTAGGTAAATATTATTTTATCTAAAATTTTAATTTCTAGTATAATTATATTATTTATTAAAAATTAAGAAAACAATTCATTTTGAACATATATACTAAAAATAAAATCAATACACTGATAAATTCACCACTTGTCTATTATTTCAATACACTTCTTTAATAAAGGTTCATTGGCTCATTATCTCATTCAATAACTTGATGGTTCACTAATTATTTTTATGTTATTATAATATTTATCATTACAATAATAATATTGTTATTTTCCTTATCCAAATCATAAATTCCCTCAATGTATCTCTCATTTCATACATTACTTCTCTCACCTTGGAAAACTGGCTTGTAGCCTTTTTTGGACTATTGTCCCTTGTGTGGTTCAGTACGGATTTGTAAATAGAATATAATGACCTTTACGTTTACCCTCTATCCTTTTTCACCTCTATATTATGTTTCAAATCCAAAATATGCTTGTAAGACCCTTTTCTAGTCCTTTTAGGTCATTGTTTAGGCCTATTTGACCCCTAGTCACACATAGTTGCTTATAACCATAATTTCCCATATAGAGTAAAATTTAAACCTTCCAAATCACTTTTTGAACATCTTATAATATCTAACTACAATTTTTTTGAAATTTCCACTAGTTAAAATTCTTTAAAATGTCATTTATTCTTTAAAACCCTAGTTCAGGGTTGACAGGGTCTACATGGACCTAAGAACAAGATTTTTGAGGCTTTAGATTACCAAGGGGGTTTAAAATTTCTATGAATAATGTTTTATGTCTATGTAACCTATAATAAAATTTTCCAATAATTCATTTTCCACCATCACTCCTCTGTTCAACATTTTATAACATTCTTAATTTCATTATGTACATAGTAATAGTTTATAGGGTTCCAAGAGAAAGTTCTTAAGACTTAGATCTCTAATAAGTGTTTACAAACTCTAAAAAAGATTAATAAGTTTTATAAATCTTACACACACCCTTATAAATCAACAACCACTCTTTTTATGTCTCTGTTATACTCCTTTACAACACTTTGTATGCTGATTATTCAGGTATGCATTGTTTCAATATGCTATGTTGTCTACTTTGTAAAGTGGAATGAAATACAAAAACATAGATTACATAAAAATATTAAATCAGCACAAAATATAATCACAAATTATGTATCAATCATTATTATCAATTTATTATTGGGTTTTATTTCATTAAACACTCTAAGCTCGGTCATTCTCCAGGAACATACATAGGAAAATAGACTTGCATACCTTATTTTATAAAATGTGAGAGTCTCCATTATTTATATCTTGGTATTTAGCACTATCTTCCATGAATACATCATGACAAATTCCAAAATCCAAAAACTTATGTCTTTTATATCAAATTTTACCACTCTAACTAACTCTTCACCTTTCAATGATCACTTGTAAGAAAGTTTACACCTTGACACAAGTATCAATATTGATTTTACATAAATTTGTGACCTATTCCCATGTATATATAACCATGGAATATTTATTAATATTACCTAATAATTTGACACATTCATGACCCCTAAGAGTTTTAAAAAAATCCTAAACCATGCTTGCCAAATTCAAAAATTTGAATTATGAAAAATTTATAGGAAAGTGCCAATTTGAAAATATAACCTACTCTAGCACTCCTAAACACTTGGGAAACATTAAAATGTGTGTTATATTATTCTTAAAACCCTTATACTCACTCTAAACATGTTAATTAACCTCAAAACATTTGATCAAAACAAACTAGTAAAGACAACACAAGTGAAGTGGTGATGCTCTTGCATCATACTATTGAGGTGTAAAATAGAACATTTCCTAAAATTTAAACTTATATTGTGTTATGTTTGTCCCCATAATTTATCTTTACATTTCAATCCATATATTCAATGTTACATCCTCCTAGATCCCAAGGTCTATGAGTGACAAATAGACCTCCTTGTGCTTGGACAAACACCACCTTGATCTCTCCTTTGAGGTTAGCTTCTTGCACATTGATCTCTAACTTGACTATATTTAGATTAATAGTGTTCTCATACAATAACAATACACATGAAACACACAAATCAATCAAAATAACCCCTGCTTTTCTTCTCGAAATGCACATTCTTTCAGTTGCATGCTTGTCTTATATGTGCTTTGTTATGCTACATATAAGATTACTAATGATGGTTCCATTTAGTCTCCTATAATACCCTCAACCTATTCAAACTCATTATCCTCCTTTGGATTTTGTTCACTCTTTACCTAATCAATGACTCATATTTCCTTATCCAACTATATCAACATACCCACCTTCTTAGAAAAGTATTCTAGATACTGCTTGCTTTGTATGAAGGATAAATATTACGTCAAGTTTGCCAAAAACCCTTACAAATGTTCATTTGATAAAAACTCACCCTATTGGTTTGACTGTAATAGCTCTTTTTTCATGTATTCAGCACCTCTGAGTGTTTGTTATCTATTTCACCTTCTTTTCTAATTTCCTTGACAACTTGAACTACACCTTTTTATCTTGGCTCTTACTCTCAACGAGCATGTTCTTATCCTCCTTGCTTTATGTAACTTCCTTGGGTAAGTATTCCTTATCTCAAAACATCATGACACTACTAGTGTATCCTTCCATGCATGACTATCTTTCAATGGGTTTACTGTGTTCTTACAACCATACTTATCAATGGTGTAAGTGTTGGATCTCCCATCATGCAAAACCATCCAAAAATAATATCATGGTATACAAATAATGATGTGGCACACATTAATGGGAATCGCATCACACAATATTATATCTTTATACTAACATATCTATATGTCTACATAGCATTGTTCATTCACTAGGGCTTGGTGACTATTTTAAATCCAATAGACCTTATATGGACTTGGATGCTTGGTACTCTCTAACCCTATTATATACACCATCAAATAAGACACAAGATTATCCATAATATATTTATTAACTAAATTTTTAGCACTTACCTTTTCTGTTACACATGGTCTTGAATAATTTCTTTCTCTATGGTCATTCTATCTCCTCATGACTAGTCTTCAAAATTAATCTCTTCATTAGCAATATTTACCCTATTTTAGGTTAATCCACATATTTTTTAAATTAATATACACTCTCCTCTTCTTTTTGAACCACTTGGTTTCTACTCTCACTCTAAGATCTACCTATTTGAATGTCTTTAAGACAATCTATGACCTATGTCCTACAAATTTATTGTAGTTGAAGCACTTTTCTAGAAACAAATTATTTCCTCTTCTTCTACCATATGAATTTACACCTATATAAACATAATAACATATAATAAATCAAATTTAACTCTCTAAACTAATAACCACTTCTTTGCTTTGACTTTGACACTGATTTCTATTACTTCATTTTCCTCTTCCTTCTTGTTGGCCTCTATCTTTATAGCTTCTACCACATCCACATCTATTTAGTTAAATTTGCATTATTACAAACTCATCCTCTACCCTCAAAGTATCTTGTTATTAATCTTCAACTATTATAGGTGAAAAAATACTAATCTCATCCTGAATGACAAACTTCAATCCATTGATATATCTAACAACTTTATATGCATCATCCTTTATATGACTTGCTTGAATGGTTAAATTATATAATTCATCTATGTAATTTTTACTAGCATATACTTTTGTCTCAATTTATTTAAATTTATAAATAAGTGGGTATGATAGTCTTTAATCACAAATTTTGCTTTGATCTTGGCCACCATTCTATCCCATGGCCTTATCTTATCTTTTCCCCTTCTTCTTCTCTCTTCCTATATGATATGATAGCACAAGGATGCATGAGATTCAAAAATTTTAGTAAAAATTTTACCTTATTTGTCTCATTAACATATACATAATCTATGTAATTATCCATGGCTACAATCCAATCAACTAACTCTTCCACATTAAGATTGTCCTCATACATGGGCACCTTCTCTTGGGTTTTGAAATCATTCTAAGTACTTATCAAATGAAACTTTATTCAAATATACCTTCATCTCCTTTAAATAATACTTATTAATTATGAATCTTATCATCTCCCTCATATCACCTTAGTTCACCTCTCTCCTTTGAGCCAACTCCATGGCTTGCAACCTCGCTTGTAGGTTCCTTACCTCAACTACCAATGCATCCACTACTTAATACCTCCTTTGGGATACTATTGATCATTTTAATATTATTTCCATGTGTCATTCATAAATTAAAAATATATAATATACTTTGATACCAAATTATGTAGACGAATACACTCACAAATTCATTACTTGTCTCTTATTTCAATACACCTCTTTAACAAAGGTTTATTGGCTCATTATCTCATTCAATGAATTGATGGTTCAATGATTGTTTTTAAGTTATTATAATATTTATAATGATCATAATAATATTTTTAGTACCATTATCCATCTCATAAATCCCCTCAATTCATCTCTAACAATATACACAACTTTTCTCACCTTTATAGATTGGCTTGCATCCTTTTTTTAGACTATTTTCCCTTATATGGTTCGATAAAGATTTATCTGTAGAATATAGTGAACTTTATTGTCACCCTCTATATTTTCTCAGCTCTATATTAATTTTAAACTTCAAAATATTCTTGAAAATTCTATTTTTTAGTCGCTTTTAGGTCATTGTTTAGGCACAGTTAGGCCTATTTGACCCCTAGTCACACACAATTACTTATAACCATACTTTCCCATACAAAGTCAACATGAAAACATAAAAATATATTTTTTAAAATGCCATACAATCAAAATATAATGTTTTATAAATTTACACTTACTGAAATTCCTTAAAATGTTTTTTTTCTTCAAAACCCTAGTTCATGGTTGATAGGGTCTACAAGGAATCGAGAACAAGATTTTTGAGGTTTTAGATTCCCAAGGAGGTTTAAAATTTATATAGAGACTGTTTTAGGTCTATTTAACTTATAATCACCTTTTCCAATTATTATTTTTCCACCATCACTCCTTTACTCAACATTTTTATAATGTTTTTGGTTCTACTATGTACACAATCATGGTTTGTAGGGTTCTGAAAGCAAGTTCTTAAGACTTAGACTTCCAATAAGGGTTTAAAAACTCTAAAAAATATTTGTAAATTATATAAATAATACACACACCATGTTAAATCAACAACTACTTCTCTTTGAGTCCCTATAAGAACATGTCATATCACTTACCACCGCAAGGCATAGGGCGTAGGCCACAGGGCACAGGACGCTGGGCGTAGGACGCCACCGAAAGGAAGAGGGAAGAGGGATCATGGAGGGAAGAAGGAAGAGGGAGTGTGGATGTGGATGAGGCCATGCTAAAACCCTAACCTTCATGGCTACCTTCTCGGCCTTTGGCAACCAAATCCTAGTTGATTAGGGTCGTGGCTCATGCTGACATGCTTCTAGACATCAGTGATTTCTTTTCAGATGTTTTTGACTTCCATCCTAATCTAGTTTGTGAATGAAATAGTGAATTAATGGGGGAAACCCCTATATGGGAGCTGCATAGGGTGCTCATGGTGGCTGTTGCGGGTAGCTAGGCTAGGATCCAGCTGAGTTCCACGAGCATCTCATCATCGGATGCTGCAGGGAGCCGCAGAGGGTGCTCATGGAGGCTGCCACGGCTATTGACAACAATGTGAGATGGTGTCTCTATCAAATCAAAGGGACTGATAAACCAAGGTATTTTTTAGAATTTTAATGTCCTGATCTGCTCAGTTCTATTTTATAACATCTTTGTGGTTTTAGGTCCCTGTAAAACCTAGTTTTTTGCTACTCTTCAGTAGGTTTCAGGACTGTTGTTCCTTGTGGTTGTTAATTCTTTATCTTTTTTGATTCTATTAAAGGGTTTTAGGGTCCCTTCAAAACTTGATTTTACCTTAATCTAAAACAACCAATTCTCTTTTATACCTCTTCTACACTCCTTTACAATAATCTCTGTGTTGCCTCTTCTACACTCCTTTACAATAATCTCTGTGTTGCCTATTCATGTATGTATTGTTTCAACAAACTATGGTGTCTAATTTTTAAATGGAATGAAAAAAAAACATGGATTACATAAAAAAATTAAATTAACAAAAAAAAATCACTAGTTCTAGATCAAGCATTATAAGTAATTCATTATTTGTTTTTCCTTCATTGAACACTCTAAACTCAATCATTCTCCATGAACATACACATGAAATACAAAGTTGTAAACCTTATTTTACAAAAATTGAGAGTTTAAATTATTTATATCTTGGGCATTGATCCATATCTTCCATGAATAAATCATTACAGCTTCTAAAATCCAAAAACTTATGATTTTTATATCAACTATAACCACTCTAAATAACTCTTGACTTTCCATCAGTCACTTGCAAGAAAGTTTACACCTTGACACAAGTATAAATATTAATTTTTTATACATGTGTGACCTATTCCCATGTATATAGACCCATATTTTCTTTATTAATATTACATAATCTTTTCAAATCTTCATGAACCCTATAATGTTCACAAAACTCTAAACCATGCTTGCCAATTTCAAATTATTGAATTTTGAAAATTGGCAGGAAAGTGTAATTTTTTAATGCTAACCTATTGTATCACTAATAAACACTTGTAAAAAATTATAAGGTGTGTTATATTAATATTAAAACCTTTATACTCACTCTAAACATGTTAATTTACCTAAAAACATTTGATCAAATAAAAATAGCTTAGACAACACAAGTGAAGTGATAATGTTCCTACATCACAAATGAACAATAATATTTAACTTTAGACATATATGCTAAAAATAAAATAAAATTAAAAAAAATATTTAACTTGATAATAATGATCTTAGGAATAATTTTTTCTTCAATTTGTTAGATCAAGGTATTTTGAATCACCATTTATAATTCATCATTAATAAAAATTAATCACCACATATTTTCACCAATGATGAATCATAAATGGTTATTTGAAATGACTTTATTTAACCAATTAAATAGTTTATTCTAATAAATCTCATTCTCAATATTAATGATTATCATAAAATAAGAGATCTTATAATTTAACTTGTTTATATGTCTTCATTTATAATATTTTAAGATATTAATGTATATATGAGTACATGTATTATGTATAATGTTAATTTTATTAATATTTGATCATTTCTTTGTTATGTTCATATTAATTTCTATATTTATATAAAAATCATTTTTCTTTGAGTAAATTGTTCCTGGGAAACATAAGTGTGCATAGTTTTTTATTAGCACATTTCAGCTCACTATCTATGATTGATCATCAAAAATAATCACATGTAATATTCTTAATGATGAATCCCAAATAGTTATTTTAAAATCATGAATAAAATGTAAAGGACCTATTTATTTCCAATAAATAATTTACTTAATCTTATGGATCATGAAATTATAAAATATCTTATCTTTTTTCTTTCTTTGATCATTCTATGTTGAAAATGAGTATCTGCAACATAGAATGGTCAATCTCTTTTTTATAATTATTTTTATATTATTATAATTTTAATTAACTAAGGATATAATGCTAAAAAAAATTGATAGTAAGGTAAACCCACTTTTAACTAGTGGGGAATCTATTCCAAGCAAAATAAGGAGGCCCATGTCTCCTAACTTGCCAATGACAAGGCCTAAGGGAAAAGGACAACAAAGCACAAGTATAGACAAGAGAGAGAGAGAAAAATAAACCAAGATGTATAGAAATAGGGATAAAAAATGTAACCCTAAAAAGATCATAAGCTAGTCAAACCCAAAAAACATGGCCCCACAAAGACATAAAAACAACAAGAGAGAGAATGGAAAGGTCCTAACAAGAACCTAAGCATCAATCAAACATGAACAAAGAGTAATAATTTTGAGCATAGGCATGGTAAACTAAATTGTCCTTAAATTTCCAATACAAAATGGTTAAATATGTTAAATGAGGGGTGAGGGAACTCCTCCCAACTTCTAAATCATAAAATCACAAGAGACCCCTAAATTTTCCAACAATTCTACACAACTGTTTCCTTCTCTAAAAATATGGCCAAGATATAATTACTAGAGAGAGGTCATGAGGATATTATAATCTTAAATTTCATTTTAAATGGTCCAAGATGTTTTGGAATTCTCTTTAATATACTTAAAGATGTTAATGGATTCTCCTTCAATAGCTAGTTTAAAAATTCATTTATCACTCATGACCTTAAAATCCTAGTGGGTTGCCCTAGCCTCTAGAACATGATTATATTGCTCACCCATTATTATAACATAGGTATCTACCAAATTTATATTGGATTATCTAATTACCTCCATTTTTAGAACTAGGGTTACCTTTTGACGCACCATCAAAGTTGATTGTATACCATCCTTTCATGGGAGGGGCTCATTTGGTCTAATCTCAAGAAAAATATTTGTTAATGCCTATGTCCTAAGGGATGTTGAAGACCCATATATTTAGGCTACTCAAACATTCACCTTATGTAATCATCCTTTTTATAGGTCTTGGAAATCTAATTTTCCTTAATAGCCTTAAAAATATTATCTTTAATGATTCTCTACTCCAACATTTTGTTTCTAAAAGTTATGTGATTCCTTTATTTCCAAATGCCCTGGAGAAAATGAGGAAGACAAATTCTAGAGTAGTTTAAGATCCTTGTTCTTTCAAAGTGAGTTCTATTGTAAGAAAATATCCTAAATGGATCTTGGATCGACCTAGGCAATTTTTTTAAAACTTAAAAATAAGGACTAAACAAATGTGGAATACAAGAATTCTAAGAAAAGGTTATTGACTGATTATTTTGCTTTCAAACACATACATAATTTATTAAGCATTTGAAATCCTCTAAGCTTTAGATTTTCAATGGTATTATTCTAGAACATCTTGATCTACAATAAAACCTAAATTTACCTTGTATTCCACTATAGGTTTTGGGTGTCAAATGATTTTGTCCTCCTTGGGAAATATGCTAATGTGAATTTTAGGAGGTTTTGAGTTTAAATTTTTTATAGATATTTATTGATCCTATGTTGCATCTATAAATTAAATATACCTGAAACTTGGTTTTGAATTATTCCAATACCAATAATCTCTTACTTTGACCCTAATCTGATTTTTAGAGTGGTGAATTAAGGCCTCATAATCCCCTATAACTAAGAGATGGAAATTAAAAATCCTAGGATCCTCCAAAAAAATTTTAGTTCTTCCATTACCCATATTCCATTTATACCCCTTACATATGAGATCTCTTGTTTTAATCCATACTTTCCAAAAACTAGATCCTTGACTACGAACCTCTTCTTTTATAAAATAATCATTTGTTTTATTTTTGAGATATTTACATTTCATAACTTTGGTCTAGATATTATCTTGTTTCAATATACTCCAAGATTTTTTCATGAAAAGAGATTGATTCATACTTTTGATCCACCTCAACCCTAAGCCCCCAAAACTCTTGGGCTTGAAAACCTTATCCCAAGCAACAAGTGAGATTATCTCTCTTTTCTCCTTCCCCATCCAAAGGAACCTCCATTGAATTTGCTCAATTTTATCTGAAAATTGTAAGGGATTGTAGAAATAGACATCCCATATATAGTCATGCTTTGAAGTGATATTTTAACCAATTGAATTTTACCAACTTGTGATAGCTTATTTGTTTTCTAACCTACTATTTTTTATTAATTTTTTTTAGAAAGGGATTCCAATATTTTATACTTAGCTTATCCTTGGAAAGTGGAACACCAAGATATAGATCAAGGAGAGGTTGAATTTTATAGTTTAATATATTAGAGAGGAGGATCTATAAGTCAAGAATGGTGTGATTAAAAAATAGAACTTTTTTTAAAATTGATACATTACACAAAAATGTATTCATAGTCCTCTAAAATGTTTTTAAAATCTTTGGATTACATAACATAGGGGACCCCATGTATAAAGGTATCATCTGTGAATTATTGATGCATGATTAGGTTAAAGAAAGGGACAATATGAATTCCTTTAATGATACCATCCTCTATAGACTTCAATAGCTTTTGACTAACAGTCTTAGCCAAGATGATGAAAAGGTAAGGGGAAATGTGATACCCATATAATAAGTTGTTTCCCACTTTAAATTAATCTTTAGGGATACCATTAATGAGAATAGATAATTTTAGGGTAGCAATAAAAATGAGAATAAGTTTTTTGAGAAAATTTCTAAAACCAAGAATCAGGGGAATCATTACAAGCCTTCTAAATTTTCACCTTAATCCATATTTCTAAGATAATTTTATCTCTCCTAATTACTAATTATAATCTCACCTACAAATTAAATCCTAATAACCACACTCTCAAATGTCTATCAAGAATTTACTACAAGACTTTAGGATTCTTGACACACTTTTTAGATGGGGATGAAGAATTATGAACTTGAATCAGTAGAATTATTACTAAAAGAAGTTATGGCTAGGGTATTTGAATAAGTAGGATTGTTGTATTTATCTAAAACATATATGGATATAATGAATAATTAGTAGATTAATTTTTCACAAAGCTAAAAGTGGAGCATTCCAAGCATAAATGAATCAATATTCTAGTTAGTAGCTTTATCTCCAACCAATTGTCTAGGATTCCTAAGATAGGGATGAATATATTAGGTAAATATTAATTTAAATACCTAATTTAAATATTTCCTAAGGGGGATTCATGCTTAAATTTCTAATTATCCCATAATGGGTCACTAAGAGGATTAGGATAAAGAATTTTCCATAACCTTGGATGATTATAACCTATTGGGTCGTCAATTATTTCACATGTGATGGATAGAATGGTTCATTATGAGGAGATGTCATGAATATTTTAAATCATCTTATACATGGACAAGAAAAACAAGAGTGAAGGTTAAATATGCCTCACTTTATGTATGGTACCATTTAGGCTATGGAATAAAAATATGTGCAAGTTGTAACATCTATTAGACATCATGGGTTGATAAAATTAATATAACAATGCCATTTATTAAATAAGGTGAATGGAAAATACAAATGGTATGGATTATTGCAATAAAACTTGAATACAAAAACTGAAGTATAAAGAAGGCCATTGTACTCTTCTCTTACACCCATATCTAGGTTGAGAGAAGAAATTGCAAGTGAGGAACCATATATAGAACTATAAAATAAGATGAAGCATAGGATGAATACTTTAAAATCAATATCTAAGAAGGATTTATAGCTTATTAATGTAAAAATACCTCTTACAAAAATATTATATGATGAAGGATAATATTTAGATATTTCTTGGCCTAGGGCCTTGAGAAGGAGTGTAAGAAGGAAAATAAAATCCAATTGAGGAGTCACCATCAGAAATTATACCTCAAAGGATAATAAATTATATCCTCTATTAAAAGTATGATATTGAAAAAAGATAATTAATTACAAAAATCCTTAGAATCCTCAGTTTGAATTAATATATTAAAGCTCTAAAAGACTTATAAGATATTTTAGAACAAGGGGTTATAATGGAGCCATCCATAGACATAAAGGATATTACATTTATGGTAGAGGATGTTATAGATGAAAAAGTATTATTATATCCCTCTCCACCCTCTTCATCTAAGCCACTATTGGATAATCGGAAAGTTCCAATCATAGAAAAAGATAATTAGCATTCCATTCAAGATGAGGAAGACTAAATGTAGCAAGTCATGGAATTTTAAATAAAATAATCACCCATAGTAAACAAAGTATTGGAAATAACATTCTTGAAATAAAAAATAGAAGGTAATAAATAAGTTATTTTACCTTTACAAAAGGATTTATAATAAGCTAAAACCCATTCTTGTAGTAAAGATATTAAAATAGCTGAATTGAAGGAACAAATACCATGACATATAGAGTGAGTAGACAATGGTGTCAAAACCCAATTGTCTTATGATTACATCATGATTAATTCAAAAAAACCTATCAAACCTTAATGGAGGAGAGAGGATAAAATTAAAAAAATTGAGTGATCTTAAAGAAGAGAGGAAATAAAAAGAAAAAGTAGGATCCACACTTTAGATAGTTTGTGAACTAGAGGATGAACTTCTTTTTTGTAGAAGACTTGCCTCTATGTATGGCCTCTCTCTAGGAGAAAAATTCTATAGATTATTTTTATTGAGATTTTTTAATGGGTTTCCACATGACTTACAAAATGAAAAATAATTTATGGATGAATATATAAATATTAAACTCGAGAAAAAATATTTAGTGTGAATTATATTCATGTAATTTTCCCTTAGGAAACATGTCTTATTTTTTGATTAATTTATCTATGTGTGAATCTCAACATAATTTTTTCACTTACATATTGAAACATTAGATTTCATGGAGGTAGGGACATGATATATTAATAATTTATGCATGTCAAAACTATTAAAGTCTACACAAGACCTAGATTCCATAATATTGGTAAGTTAACCAAAGATTTTAGAAATAATTTACGTAATCCTATAATTATGGAACAACATCTAACTATCCTGAGGAAACACATCTCTATGTTTGAGTAGTGTGTTCATAATAATTTTGGTATATCCTTTGTTGATTATAATTAGATGTGTGATAAATTGAGTATTTATTTGAAAAGAAGGGATGGAATTTTTCCCAACAATATAAAATGATGTTTTGGTACAACCAAAAATATCATATAATTGATATAATATTTTTTGAAAACATAAGGAAAATAATGGATTGGAATGAAATAAAGGCCACCATTGATTCTCATCCCTATGCCCACATGAAAAAATATAATGACTCATGAAAAATAATTTTTTTAAATATGGAATACCTAAGTTAGGGCATACAAAGTTTAAATCACCCCATAAAAACTTCACTGAGATACATATTATGACACATATTGCCTCAATAAGAAAATAGGACATATTGTGTCTATTAGGGAAAAAAAGAGACCTTAGCTTGTAAGAGGAATTACAAGAAATAAAGTGTGATGGAAATGAAGATCCCATAACATGGCTCATTATCTCAAAGAAATAACCTCAATCCTCCCCTAAAAGTATTCCTTTTAAGTGGACTTAGATGTGTAAAATAGAACTCATTACTAATCTAAAGTTTAAATGAGTATTTTACCTTAGTTATTCTATGTAAGTTATTATTACTTGTTAAAACCAAATTTTATAGCATTTTCATGGCAAAGACACCTAATTTGTATGTACAAGTCATTATAAAATACTATAGTCAAACATGACTCTATGTGATAATGTAGCAAACAAAAACGTAGTGATAAAAAAAGTAGCAGTAAAAGCATAGTATGACAGAAACATCATGAGGATAAAACATAGTGAAGAAAAACATAGAGGTATTGGTAATGTCATAAAATGGTTATGAAGAGAATAATTAGGACGTTTTAGTGATTATCACATTGTTTATTTATTGTTTAGTTCATTTTGGTGATAGCAGTTAACATTTCATGGTGGAAAAGTAATGTACCAATTTACAATCAAAATAATAGAGGAAATGTGATTTTCTGAGTTTGGACCTTTAGTTGAAATTTGTGTCATCTTTATGACATTCCAAATACCACTACATTTTTTCCTTGTTATGTTTTGTCTTTGCGATGTTTTTTCATACTACGTTTTTACCACTATGTTTTTATCCACTACTTTTTTGTAGGATGCCATCAAATATAGTGTTTTGACTATCTTAAGCATATGGATATGGATAATATATAAAAACATAATTTTTATGACAAAATTTAGGATATGGATATAGTATTAATAATTCAATTTTTATCCACTATCTTAAGCATTGTAGCATTTTCTAGAAGTAATGAGAATTTGATTTCATAAAATATTCACAAATATAAGAGTGTTCTAAATCATATTATCAAGGAGAGAAAGGGCCCACTAAATTAGAGAATCAAGATCTATTTTGGTATTTAAATGTTTATTTCATATTTTTATGTGTTTTAAATATGTTATACATTCTCTCAAGTGAATTTTTTTGATTTGTGTTTTCACTTGTAGGGTTGTGTGTTAATGTCTATGTTTCAATCGAGCATACTTTTAGTATTTCCTTTCCACATCATTTTCATTTTAAATAATTTATTCTAAAATAAAATAGATTAGTTGTGTGTTTTCATTTCATGTAATTTACATTACTACAATTATATTAAATAATGTGTTTTAATTTCATGTAATTCCAGTTCTAGTAAGAGCGTTTCCCTTTCAAGTGTTTTTAATCAATGAGTGTGTTTTATTTTATAATTTATATATATAATTAAATTAAATAAAGTAAATTATAAATTATAAGTATATGATAAATAATAAAACCCAAATATCAATTTGTTAGTCATCATTTAACATACCTTAATATTAACTACCATTAGACACTACCTAGATTGACATGGCACATTCATCTAAATGAATATGATAAAATGACTCCCGTCAGTCACACCATGTAGAAATTTATTTATTGATCCTAAGGACAACATATTTTAACTAAGAAATGTGTTTACTCTTTTTTGAGATTGAGGTTAAGACAAAATAGATTGATTATATTGTGCATAATATGACACTAGAGATAAAGGAAACATCAACATCGATGTGGATAACATTTGATAGTCATCTCTTCTTGTCAAAATTTCAAAGGCTTATGTCATGATATGGTATCATTTTATTATAATTATGTCTTAATGTTTCACATGGATATTTGATATATTCTATAAAATTTTATCTTCTATATGGTTATTTATTCCAAAAATTAAGTCCTCTTTCCACATTCCTAAATAAAAACTAATATAAGGTCTACATAAAATAATGCTTAAAAATACAATGATATATATTTTAATAATGATTTTCCAAATACCTTATCCAATTTTAAACCAGATTTTATAAGTGTTAACTTCTATTATGGATCCCAATCAGATATATTCAATTTCTAAACAATTTATTTTTTATGGGTTTTCAAATACATGTGGCATTAGTGTGAATAGTATTTAAATTTCATAGTCCTATTTTTAATATTATACTAAATTAATTAATTTTAAATCTAAGAAGACTAAATAATAAAATAATCATATGTAATTTCATGGATAAAATGAAAAATATTATTCATTAAATAATAATACATCTTTGGTTTTAGTTACTAATAAAACATACTGTTCCCCATTGTAGTCATATAAAATTTCACTTGAGTGAAATGAGTGTCACTTGACACCACCCATTCCTATATTAGTCTTATACATTTATTAGGGAATATTTCAACCCTTATTCCAATTTCATGTTTTTATTACACATACATATACATATCAAAATTAATCCCAGACCTTCCCTTAGGGATTCAGACCCTTAGTGCCCCAGGTTCTACCACTTGGGCATTAGCACACTTATTTAATAGTATCGTATTTCAATAGTGAAAAGGTATCGTGCAAGTATCCATTTCATAATTTCAACTTTAAGGAATATTTTTTCAATTCCTAAGACACCTAGGGTCATCCTAGACCTATTTTAAACTCCACATAAGCACCAAATCAATATAAATGCATGACTTTTATCTCTTTATCCACTAGATGAAAATCAAATGCAAAATACACCAATCATAGAATAATTAGTGAAAAATCAAGGTTATTGATCCCTAATTCTTCCCCACTTCTACATGTAGTCATCTATAGCCACACTAATATTAGAATACATAGATTTTTCAATATCAATCATCATTAAAGTAACTCAAGTTGACACTCATACTAACATTCACTTAATTCAATTGCACTAGCACTTATATGGGCAAACTTCATTGGGATTGATACCCTCTTGAGGTATTGGTATATTGTTAACTCTCATCACACTAGGCTGTTGAGGATGTCTATACTACTTAGCTAACATCACACTTTTGCTAATTTTGCTTCTCAAATACCCTAACAACATGGAGATATATGGTTTTCATATAAAATTAATCCAAAATAGGTCATAGACATTGAATCCATTTTCATTTCTATAAGAACAAGCCTATCATACTTAAACACAACTTCTCCGAAAAGTTCATATCAATCATTACAAAAGTAAACTAGTGATGAATACGAAGATACAAATATGGTAAACTACTATCCAAGGTATTGAACTATTATCTTAGAAGGTTTTTGATACCTAGGTCATGTTCATGGCACCTTGATAAATTTATGTTCTAGTTTTTATCCTTCAAATCATCAGTTTTAATTTCTAGTTATTTACTTATTTGTGTCATTTACTACAAATCATTGGTTGTATGTATTTCATATCTCTCTCCTAATTTAATATACTCAGACACTTTAACATTTTGTGAACCTAACTTAATTTAAATACTTATCGAAACCCTAGACCTATATGATCTTAAGGTTTTTATCCTTATTTTTATTATTTACCTTGACTATCATAGGATTTTTCGATTTCATATATTTTTTTATAGTATCCTTATTTAATCTTGTTTATTATATGCCATCTCAAAAAAGTTATATCACTTCCCTTAAGAAGAATAGCTAGGCATAGTGGTAACCTTATTGAGCATACTTTAATTCCTTCCATTGAAATTTATACCATGGATAAATAACTAGTTACAACCTCCCTCATTGATCCTTCACAACCTAATTATGTAGAATTCAATGATAATACATCTAAACATGATCAATACAATCAAGATAAAAATGATACACAAGATGGGAATCAAGACATAGTCTCCCCTATTTAATAATGAAAATATTATTATTAATAAGCATGATATTTTATAACATTTCATACATAGACTTTGGGAAAAATCTCATGATTATAAATAGGTTCCATAGGCTATAATGGAAATAAATAACAAATATAATACTCATCAGTATTATAACCCCTCATATGCTAATATTGTTAAACCTACTATGGAGGAAACTCAAATTTAAATATATATATATATATATATATATATATATATATATATTCTAACTGAACAACCTTCAATAATGGCAACACTTCCTATGGCTAGTATGCATTCCTCTACTCCAGATGTAAAATACCTTATGCATGAGATTCATGATATGTAGACCAAGGTGTTACATCTTTAGTAGGGTTATATTAGACAATTTCATGCCTTGGATTCTCAAGTTATTTTACATAGACGTTTGGCACATCATATAATGGCAACTCCTTTTCCATCTAGATTTGTGGCACCTAAGCTTACATTGTAAGATGGTAAGGGTGACCTCGAGCACAATATAATATCTTTCCACATATAATATTTGGAATATTTATCCAATGATAAGATCCTCACTAAGTTTTTCCCAAATATATTAATTTATTATACATTAAAATAGTTTTATGATATTATTAATTAGTCCATCAAAATATTTAATCCATTGGTAAATATATTTTCAGCACACTTTTCAATCAACATCAGTGATAAGTTTTCTTATTTTATAATTGTAAAATTCAAAAAAAAATAAAAATGATTCAATAGTTAAATGTGACTCTAATATATGATTATATTAGCAAAGATGACTAGCCCCATGGTAGATAGAGAAATCCAAGACATATTGAAGTAGAATTTGTTATCGACATTACATGAAGTTATCATGTTCAATAATCTTCCATCATTCACATATCTTTGTTAGATAGTGAAATAATTAGAATCCAAACTTATCTCCATGGTTAAATTAAAGTAGACAAATGGATTAGATTCAACTACTAAGAGTTATATTAAGCCTCCATACAAGGTAATGACCAATGAGAATACAAATGATTCAAAAATAATAGCTAATGTAGATTCATAGCCACTTCCTTACATGGTTTTGTCAAATCCTATAATGAGACCTTTTATGATTCTTCCTCAATAACTAGTACGAATTCTAAAGTAGATCTTTGAATGCAATGTCATACTTATCCCTCCCATCAAATAGGTTGATACAACTAGGCCTCTTCCAAGGAATTATGATTCCAATTCATTATGTGACTATCACAGGGCACTATGCCATACTAAAAACATATTCATCAGCTTTAGACATAAGATACAAGATTTTATAGAAGATAATATCATTTATGCTAATAATACTATAGAGATACCTAAACCGCAACCAATAAAATCAAAATGATTGAAAATATTTTTATATCCATTTCCAAAATATACACATAATGATACTTCAAGCAATTTAAATGTTCATTATACATATTAATCATATCCACCACTAACATCTTATAAAACTCATATTATGGATCCATATCCTCTACATAATATCACTGGGGTGTATCATACTATAGTGTTAGACTAACCTATTACCACTTTTTTAGAGAAAGAGATAGTTGATGATGAAACATATTTCTATACATTATTTCTATGAGCCTACATTGATAATCATCCCATTCAGAGTGTCATGGCTAATAATGGGTCAAGTGTTAACTTGTGTAATATCACACCTCTACATTACTTAGGTTATTTAGAGTAGGGTATTTCTTAGATAGATATAATTATGAAATATATAATGAATTGAATTAACAAAATCACTTAAAGAGGTGATTATTTATACAATAGTAATTGAGATTAGACCTCCTAATCTATAGGAGATTATGACCCACAAAAAGACTAACCACACATATGAAATACCCAATCTAACTAACCTATGACAATCAAAGGTATAAATCACCTTAAGACAATTATTACAAATAGCTAGGATAAATTAATTATTCTAACATTCCCCCTACTTAATTAATCATATGTTGAAGAGAAGAAGAGAGATAATTTATAAATGCCTCAAACTTATCATGTGAAAATGACTTCATGAAGACATTTACATACTAATCTTGAGTGGGGAAATATTGGAGTTTTATGTTTTTCTATTGAATATGTTCACATATGAAAATAATCTAAACCTATATGTTCTTGGTTATCTCATGAAACACTAGATTCTGAACAAGATGTAGATCACCTTGATTATCATAATTTATAACTATAGGCTAAGTATGTGGAACTCTAAGTCTCAAAAGAATTCAACATATCCATATCACTTCATAGATAGATCCTACTACAGTGTGATATTCTTCCTGTATAGAATATTTAGAGACACAATATTGTTTCTTACTTCCCCATGAAAACTAACCATATCTTACAAAGAACATAGATCCAAAAGAGGACTTATTATCATCAATAGAACCTATATGATTTACATCCATGTATCATGTCAATAAAAACTTATCATTATTATTTTACTCTAGGCCATACTCAATTATAACTCTAATGTATCTCAATACTCACTTTATTACTTTCCAATGTGTCACCTTTGATTCCTACATGAACCAAGAAAGATAGCTAACAACATAGCTAATATTTGGCCTAGTATATGTCAATTAAATGAGACTCCCAATCAACTATTGATAGATAGTTTCATTTACTTCTAGTTGTGGATCTATATGAGATAACTATAGTCTTTTGTTGATAGGTGTTATAATAGGCTTGTAGTCCATCATCCAAAATTTATTGAGTAATGTCTTAGTATAATTCATCTATGAAACAAAAATGTAATGTTCCTTCTGTCATACCTCCAAATCAAGACAATAGTGTATCATCCCAAAATCTATCATGTTTAATGATATCTTATGAACATTCTTAGTTGCATCGATCATCTTCACTATGTTTCTAGTGATGACTAGATCATTGATGAAAAAACAAAATAACAACCTCTCCCCATGTTTTTTAAGGTAAAGGTTAGGATCATATGGACTCTTTTTCAATGCATGTTGTATGATATGTTCATTAATCTTGATTTACTAGGCTTGGGGAGATTATTTTAACCCATATAGAGACTTGATAAGCCTATACATTTTTTGTTCTTAATTAAGTGCCACAAATCCTTCAGGTTGAGTCATGTAGAATTCTTCTTTAAAATATCCATTGATAAAGTAAATTTATACATAATTTTGATGGAAATTTCATCCAAACTATGTAGCCATAGTAAAAACCATTCTAATAGTTTTGATCTTAGATATGGGAGCAAAAATCTTCTCATAGTCAATGCCTTCTTTTTAAAAATACTCTTTTATAACAAGTCTTACCTTGTACTTATAAATACTACCATCTTATTTTTACTTGATCTTAAATACCCATTTATAACCTATAGGATTCTTCACTCATGGAATATCAACAAGCTACCAAGTGTTATTATTATTTAGTGACTAATATTCAACATCAAATGCATCTTTCTAAGGTCTAGATTATAGAGCTTCTATTACTATAGAGTGCTCATATATTTCTTTCAAAATATTCTTAATGGAAATATTAACCTCTTATCAAGCCATGATTTGAGTATTTTGTCTTAAAGTGGATGTATCTAGTACTCCATTCTTTTTAACATCTCATATATTACTTATATGCCACTTACACATACACTAAACTATAGGTGGTGGTGTTGAAGGTCCTATTTAACTATCTTGATTTTAACTTTCATCATCACTATCTAAAATGATTATATTAATTTTGCATGTATCATTTTCCTATGTATAAGGTGGATTGATTCCACTCTTTTCATCAAACACTACATTTTTGTTTATTTGTACCTTCTTTATTTCTGGATCAAGGAGCTTATACGCCTTTGATTGTGCATTGTATCCCAAAAAAATACATTCTTTTTTTTCCTATCCAGTTTATTTATTTTATTCTTAGTAACATGCATGTATTATTTATAACCAAAAAATTGAAGGTGAGTTACCTTTGGTTTATTCCATATAAAAGCTTCATTGTGTGATTCCATCAAGAGCTTTGGTGGGTGACCTACTCAATAAGTAGATTATAGAATGAGAAAATCTATCAAAAAATGTATTAGGAAATTTTGAATCCTCAATTATGATTTGAAAAATTTACACAATGACTCTATTATTCCCTTATATAACTCAATTCTACCAATGTGAATATGAAGCTATGAATTGTTGATTGATTCCATTCACATTAAGATAAGTTAATAATTCTTTACTGGTGTATTCTCCTCATGATCTAAGTGGAGGGTCTTGATTTACCTACCAGTTTCATTTTCAATTGTGACCTTGAATTCTTTGAAGAATTGAAAATCTTGATCCTTAAACTTTAATAAATATATCCACATTTTCCGTGAGTAATCATAAAAAAAAAGATGAAAGTATTTGTATCATTTGAGACTAGGAGCAAAATGTCCACAAGGATTAGTGTGTAACAAGTCCAAATTACCAAATTAATGATACGCAATCTTTTAAAATTGAAATATTTTTAATTTTCCTCCTAAGCATTTGGTACATATATCAAAAGATTGATTGATTTTGGGAAGACCATTCACCATTTCTAATTTTCTCACTTATACCAAATAATCATAACTCAAGTGACCATATCTTTTGTGTCATAAAATTCCTAGTTATGTATCTTTGACCACAAGTGATTGATGATAATTTTGAACAAAATCAAGTATAAACATCTCTCCAATGTTGGAAGATTTGGCAATCACTTTGAAATGCTTAAACTTATCTTTAATGTGTAAAAATGTGTGACCATTTTGGTGATCAAATTCAACCATGAGGTTGTGATCAAGTAATTGATTAATAGATAGTAATTTTTTTGTAAGATATATAACAGAGAAAAGATTTGAAATGTTACAATATTTATTTCCAAGTTGAAGTTTAATATCACCACTACCTTGTATTGTATATGAGATATCATCTCTAAGTGATACATTGCCTTTTGATTTTATTTTGGTCAATGTATAAAGCCATTGTTTTCTCCCTCTAATGTGTTTGGTTGCTCCTAAATCAACATGCCAAACTAAAATTGGATGATTGGTAGACTCAAGTGTTTGAGTAGCTAAACCATATTCCTCATTTGAAGAATCGTAATCTTTAGCAACATTGCCATGTTGTTTAGGCTTGGAATTTATCTAGTTCCACTTGTTGAATTTTCCCTTGTTGGTTTTATTATTTATTATGATTTGGAGATTGATTTGGACCCTTCATGGGTTTCTTTCACTTTTTATTTAATGTAATTACATGCTCATAATCTATTTCCTCTAAATTATGCATATCTTCTTCTTATTGTAACATATTTACCAGCACATCAAAGGTTAGTTTTTTCCCTATGAAATTCTAAGTGGTCATAAATATCCTATATGTGAGGTGCAGTTCTTTAAGGACTATAGGGACCAAGTTATCATGTGTCACTAGCTTGCCTAAACATTAAAGTAAATCCCACAAAGTTTCAATCCTTATAAGGAATGCTTCTACTCTTTAATCTAATTTGAGCTTGAGAGTCTGTAATTAGCTCTCAACATGCAAGATTTTATTTTGATTCTTAGATTCATATACATTTTTAATCTTATGATAAGAATCTTTTAAAGTTGTATCAATATAGATATGAGGTTGTACCTTAGCCAAAACTCTAAACATGATTATTAACATAGCCATTTTATTACCGTTGTCATGTTTTTGGTACTAATCAACATGTGTTGCATGTCAAACCCATGTATCTTCTACTACTGACCAAATGTCTTCAAACTCAAGATGTGTTTGTACTTTTATTTTTGATGCTATGTAATTATCACTACAAAGAAATTGTGTGTTGGAAAGGACAAATCTAGGTCTTCAACCAGACATTTTGTATGTTCTGTATGCAAAATTAAAAGTGTGTTATTACGTTTAGAAAAGAAATATGAATTTTCAAAATTTAAAGTAAATAAAAATGCAAAAAACACATAAATAAATTCAAGCACACATAAGAAAAGTATGTATATTGGACTCCACTGATAATGTATCCAAAAAAATAATGAAAAATGAGGAAACTAGACATTAGTTTCAACTAAAAATGCATCTGAGGAGATTCAAATTTTTTCCATTGCAAGATATGTTGGGTGAAGGTAATAAAATTTCCCCCCTCTTGTTTCAATATTTACAATTACAGTAAAATAACTCATTTTGAAAATCTACAAGTAGAGCAAAATAGCCTAGTAAGATTGAAAATTCATCATTTCTACTAAAAATGTATTGATGACTTAAAACATACAATGTTTGATGACTCTAAGGAATTTTTTCACCAATTGATTGTATTAATATCCTATGTCAAGACAATACTCATGCTCAATTTACTAAAACTGGCTATTATTGAAAAATGACCACTATTGAATATAACTACCATCGCCTTATATTTTATACCACTATTAATATATATTTACCACTATAAATATATCCTAGATGGATGATTTTTATGTCCCCCTCCACTAAATGAATGTCACAAAAAATGATCAAATATCAACATGATATTAATAAATCCTAAAAGAAATGAATGAATCAAGTTTTTTTTGTTTCCTATAAGTCACTTTGTGGTAGCCATAATTTTTAGGTATTGAACATCATTTTGGAGATCAAGTGATGTAGATGGTTGTTATGCTTCAGATCGAACAAGAAATAAATGACTGATCTATATTTGGATGCTAGAGAGATGATGGTAGTTTTGGCAGTGCTTATAAGGCTATTCAATTTTGTAGATGGTTGGGCCTTATTAGACATCAATGTAGAGTAAATTTAGAATACATATATAATATGTAATACCTAAATATATCAAATCATAAGTAAGAGCAATGAGTTTCATCAATTGGGTGAACCACCATCATCTCTTGTTGCACATATTTCAATTAGAGAGGGAACGGTTGGTTCTATTGGTGCTAGATTAATTTTATTTAGTGGTGCAACTATGCTTGAAGGAAATGAAATATAAATGGGTCAATGTAGGTCTATAAACAAAATTTAGGTGATGATAAAAAGACTATTGGCTGTAATAAAAATAATTATCTCTTTAAATATGCATCCTATTGATTGTAGTATATATGGCCTAGATGATCTTCAGATCTAGGTGATCTGAAATACAATGAAATTGAATACAATCATCTAAAAAACTTAGATCTAATATCAAATTGATATAAAAAAGGTTTCAATAAATAGTTTTAATATTATTAATTTAAAAAATTGATCAATATAAAATATAGATTTAAGATCTAAAATTACAAAATTAAACCCTCTTCTATAGTCTGAATATAAATAATGATTTCAAACCCTCATTAAAAAATGTCAATAAATGACTGAATATGAATCTTTTTAGCATGAATTAATGTATAAATTGTCAAAATTTTGAAAAACAAAAAAAATGCCTTCAAGATAAATATTACATTTTCATAAAATTGTCTAAAATTTTGAAAGCATTTCAGCTTAGGATGGAAAAAATTGGAGAAAAATGACACATCCAAAGATCACATGTACTTCACTCTCAGTCTTCACTGAACCTCTAATGCTTCAAAAAAATACTCAAGATTTCCTGCTCTGATACCAAATGAAAGCTAGAATAAATTAAATTAATAAAATCACTATAATAGGTGCTTATTTATACAATACTAAGTGACATTAGACCTAATATGTATGAAATTATTAAATTTAATAAAAAATCCATCATGTCTATAAATCTATCCTAGCTTAGAGATTATAAAACATACCCACAATTCTGATTGGAAATACATTTGTTAAGTGAGAACATGACCAATATGGGGACACACTAGAAATTATTAGGGGATCACTTATCAAAATACACCATGTGAGGTATAATTCTTAATCCTAAAGTCTAACATAATCTTGTAACAAACCTAAAAGTGTACTAGGTTTAATATTCACCTATTCTAATAAACAAGAAAGTAAATCTAATATAGTGCACACCAAATATTGTGTCATAAAGTGGGGGTTAGAAACAAAACAAATAACTAAAATAAACATACATAAAATGCATATACTCATGTCAATGTATACAAAATCCTAATGCATAGGAATAAAAGCACAATTTCATTATTTGTCTACTCTTACAGAGGAGAAATAAAGTTAGGAATACTTACCTTGAAGATGAACCCACTGAACCTTAATTTTCCCTTGGGCCAAGGTACTTTACAAGATATTGTTGTGGTATGGAAGGATAACAAAGACAAATCAGATCTAGGTTACAAAACCTATATATACATCCAAAATAATTCTTCACAAGACAAGATTCATATCTCCAAAGAAAGTATAGAACCCTAAGCTTTATTCCTCAAGTAGAATGGTCAATAAGTAGATGTTCATTCACACTTATTATTCTTCACTTATATTCTTACAAATGCTTGGAAATTAAATTTTATATATAGGTATATCTTTCCCTAAATCCTCTTATAAGCATTGGTTGTATAGGGTTGACTCAGTGGATCTTGTATGTTTTTGGTGATAATTCACTAGGTATAAGCTAGGTCAGTCAAAAGGCCAATAAACCTAAAAAGTGAAAAATACCCCTAGACTGTAAAGGGTTGACCTAATCAATGTAGTGAAACTGACTATTCAAAAGGAAATTAATGCAATAAAAAGAAGATAGAAAGAGGAAAATGATTAGAATGGGCAAGGATGAGAAAAATAAGGTTAGGGTAAATGGTTTTATAAGATGAGTGTGTAGATGGGAAGTGGAAAAAGGGACAAAAATCTTATGAAGCACCAATGGTCTACATACCCATTTCCCAATGCACCCCTTAAGGTATGCACTTAAAGAGATTGAGAATCGATAGGTTCTTACAAGATACAAAGTGTTAGTAATCAATAAAAGTTTGAAAATATTATATGTATACATATGCCCCACTTGAAGCTCATCATGTGTCACTAAGTGCAACACAGGATGGTGCTTCAAGATAAAACATGATAACACGTAATGTTGATGCTAAGTAAAGTATAATAAGTAGAAAATAAGATAAAGGAAAGGATAGAATTGAAAAACACTTACCTTTACTTACATTAGTGATTTATATAAAGAAGTAGACTATAAGAGAAAGTGAAGGAATCCAATATGAAGAACATGAGGTGAACTTGTAGAAGTTAGTGTAAAAAATAGCCAAAAATTAAATTTTTTTGAAGATAGGCATATAGTAGTGGAAATGAATATCTACATCATCATAAATCCAATGTATTTTATAGTTTTTAAAATGGATGAGTAAAAAAATATAAAGACAAAATAAGGAATCTACCTAAAAATAATTGAAGAATTGGAATTTCTTGAATCTACCTAAAAATATGGGAAAAGATAAGTCATTTGTTATTTTGACTTGTGAAGGAGAGAAACAAGATCTCTAGAGACCAAATAAGCTATGATGGTGAGGAAATGATGGGCTAGACAAGGGGGATGCCCATAGGTAGCAATAGGTGCACTATAGGTATCCAACTACGAATCTCTTATGAAATTTATAATGATTTAAGTGTAGTTATAGTAATTTTGAATTTTAAGCATTTCTAGATGTCAAAATGGGACAAAATTAGATTCTAGGTGTAGAATATAGAAAGATGGGAAACGGGTTTAGAGGAATAAGGAAGAAAGTGGGAAAATTGTACATTTTAAGGAAAATGCAAGGGGTTGGTAGGCAAAATGAACTAGGTTGATCTATTTGACCTAATAGGCTAAAACTAGGTAGAATCCACAATGCCAACTTAGTAAGTATGGGTTGACCTTGTACATTTTGTAGGCTACCAACCTAATGTAGTTTTAAAATTTATTTTAAAGGTTTAGAATGATAATGTGGCATTAAGAAGGGGAAAATAAGATGTTTGACTAAGATCTTTGAGTCATTTAGGGGAAAAATAGGGAAATGTTAGTCAAACTAGGTTGACCAAAGAAGAAAAATAAGTAGGGGAAAGTGTGTAGAAGGATAAAAGAGGGATAGAATGGCTTTAAATTACAAAAAGAGGGAAAGAAGGATTGAGTAGGATAGAAAAAGGGTAAAATAAAAATATGAATAAGTTTAAAAGCAATTAGGCTTGTTTTTTATTTTAAAAATGTAAAAAACTATATTGTGACTATACGTGACATGAAGGAACTGATATATCCTTTATTATTTCTTGGTTGAAGAGAAGATGGTGGTTATGGATATTGGTGGGTGTTTCCTAGTTATTGGTGTTATTTGAGCAATTTTAAAATGGAGATAGGGATATATTAGTATCCATAGGTCTAGGAGGCATAGCTGATATGTCCAAGTTCCCCATGAGTGTTGATCTATTAGTCATGTTCCTTAGTTACTAGGAATGAATAACTATCACCTTCAAATGAGAGGTTCATAGGTATGTGATAGAGGTGGCCATCACATTAGAGGATGTCCATTCCATCTTTGGGTTGCCCATAGTATGAGTACTAATGATCACATGGATACCAAACAAAATATATGAGAGGAGAGCCTTAGCCATGTGGGCTACAAACTCAAAGATGATTTTGGGAGGATAAATATTCTGTATGGATAATGTATATACATCATATATTCTAGATATTTTTAAAGTTATGCTAGGGCTTATAACATAATGGGTGCTATGTCACAATTTGAATGGTAAGGTACCATTATTTATGCTAGCCTTGAGTAGGACAATGCTGGAAGAGTGAGTTCTATATGACTTAGGATCTATAATATGGTTCTAACTCATACATGATATATATGAGATGTTGGTCAGAGGGTAAAATACCATGGGACCTTTTATATTATTAATAACATGGATATATGAGAGGTTTCCTATATATCAATTGGTTGGGTTGCCCCATGCGATCAATGATAGGTTGCCTCAAGTATAAGAATGGAGAGAGGACCAGGAAGCATATAACATGCCCCATGTGCCATCACTATAGTTAGTGATATGTATAAACATAGTGTCATATGCATATGAGAACATAACAATTACATGGGTGAGTTGGCACATAGTTTCACTAGTAATAATGGGGACACATGTGGTTGGATACTATATGTGGTGGAGAGAGCCACATGTGATCACATAGGTGCTAGGATATATAGGCCTACCTCATATAATGATACCAATACTAATGCCTAAATTATGGGTTTAGCATATGAGAGAGCCATGGGGGTGGAGAGGACTAACATCATTGATAGTGAGCCCAACACTTAGACCATATCATGAGGGACCATGGATTGGTTAAGAATGATAGGGATAAGAGTAGGAGGATAGGTAGGTAAATGTAAAGATACCAAATGTACCACTACTAGATTTGTAATAGGAATTGTGACCACTAAGGACATGATGGTGATAGAGGTAGCAAGAGATAGTAGATATTGATATAATCCTTAACAAGATAGTAGAGGAGCTAGAGGAAGGATGGATGATAAAGAGACCAATCAGGCATAGGCTCAGATGGACATGATCCATGATAGAGGGTTTCAAGCTGAGGAGGTGACCTATAGAGGAGGTACTATGTGGACATGTAGATGGAAAAATTGTGCTAGGCAGTCACATGGATGGAGAGACCATATTAGCTAAGACACAAATAGGTAAAAAAAGATGGTTAAATTATTGTTTTACATTTTTATTTGGAAGTAGAGATAGATATTTTCATATATAATAATTATATAATTTCAATCTAGCGTTATTTTTTAGGTGTAACTGAGGATGTAGAGGAGAGATGGGGTCCCTGATGAGGGGAGTACTCTATGACATCCTAGATGAGACTCTATAACCATATGACCCTACTATATTGGAGGATCCTGGCATACCATTTTTCCTAGCTTAGATGAGATTATTTAATCTAGATGGTGAGGTAGTGAGATAGATACGGGTGTATAGAGAGAGGATGAAACCACCAGTAGATATGGGTGGTAAGACCTAGTTGAGGAGAGAGATGCACATCTAACCATAGTGATACAAATGATAAATATTTGTGCCTAGATGGCATAGTAATTGGTACAGGTAAAACACCTATAGGGACAAGTAGAGGGACTAAAATCCCAAATTATCTCTTTATAGCGTACTATTTAGAGGAGTCAAATAAAGGCCTCAATAGGTAGTGTGGCTAGGCCATGAGATAGATAGGATGGATCCTAGCCCTAGAGATGAAGAATTGTAGATGATTTTATTTATTTTATCAAATTAATGATATAAAAACAAATGAATAAGTATAAAAGAACCAAGAAATGGTAAAATAAAATGGTAAAAAGGGATTTGTTTTTAAACCAAAGTGAGATTTTTGCACCATATTAAAATATGTAAAATCATACTAATTCACATTGGGAAGTATGATATTAATGTAATAAAATGGAAGGTATGTAAAAGGGCACAAATGGGATAAAAACAACTCAAATAAGGCAATCAATTATACTAGATCATGCTAGGAAGTACAAAAGAAAAAAAATGGAAAAATATTGGTCTTAAATTTATCATAGTAATTCAAGTTGGGAAGTATGAAAAATTAAAGAAATGGTTGTATTCTTGCATGAATTATAAAATAAGAAGATAAAAAGGAAAAAAGAGAAATTTAGTAAGAAAGAAAACACACTAAATCAATCTAGGAAGCATGTCAATGATGTGTAATTTCATAATCAATATAATCTTATCTCATATTTGACATGTGTAATTTTGGATTGTGACTTGGGTATTGGAAAATTTTATGAGGAATGTTGGGTCCTATCTATGGTTTTACACTATAACTCACAAAGAGAACACCAATAGGGTGGAATAAATAGGAAAAATTAGGTAATCAAGGATGTGGGTAATAGTAAGGAAAAGATGGTAAGTTGTGAGGGATGCAAGGTCCTATCCATGATCTCACAAAGTAACTCACAAATAAAATCCCAAGGGGAGTGATTAGTAGATAAAATAATATTTCTCAAGAAGAAATATGAGGGATATATGGAATGTAAAACTCAATACTTAGGCATCTTATGACAAGACCTTAGCAGACATGAGGTATATTAAGGACATGAGAAGACACTAAGTGACTAGTGGTCATCTATGTA
This sequence comes from Torreya grandis, assembly GCA_037957365.1. NCBI lineage: Eukaryota > Viridiplantae > Streptophyta > Pinopsida > Cupressales > Taxaceae > Torreya > Torreya grandis. Next base: position 832,902 of record JARHVA010003333.1, on the reverse strand, counting down.
CTAAGGAAACATGTTACCTAGAGACATAAATATTTGTATGAAAATAGGTGTGTTATTAAGATCAAATCATGATAGCATATTTTTACAAGAAAAAAGATAAAATAAACCTACCTTCCTATGATATGTTCCCCATTCTTTAGGACCCCTTATAGAGCCATTGATCTACTACAAATATTTGGTACTTATGTGAGAAAGTAGGTAGCACTAAAAGATTTTTTTTATTCTCCTCTTCTAATATACTAGACTACCACACCCAAAAGGACCTTGGCTATAATATGAGGCCAACTATGCATTTTGATCTTTGACTAGAAGAAGGAGATGTGCTTTGAATTATATCTTTTAGTATGATTGGAATTTTAAGAATAATTTTTCCTTTTGTATCATTTCCTTTTATTTAAATGATTTAGCTTTTAAATTTTTATGGATTTTTAAGATTCCTCATCCATACAAATTTTGAATGACCAATCATGAGTGATGTATTAATACACATTAATGAGCTATAGGCTAAGTCTAAAGGAAGTAAAGTAACTAAAGACAAAGACTGACTAGGACACTTAAAATTAACAATGAGATAGCATTTAATCTCAAGTCTCATTTGTGTTTATTCTTAGTTTGAAAAAAATGATTAAGGGAAAAATAAGATCCAAAGTGGACCAGTGAAATGAAAGTATAATGAGTAGGATTTTTTGCTGATTAATCACATAGTAAAAAGGAGACAATGACCAAAAGGAATAGGGTTTATATAACCAAGTCACAATGATAATTAACCATGAAAAAAGGAGATAAGAAATTAAACAATCATTAACAGGGAATAAAAGAGTTTTGATATAAAAATCAAGAAAGAGATAAAATAATGGTAAATAAAGACAATCATATGCAAAATATAAATGATAAAATAAGAAAGATATAGTACAAGAAGTAAGATCACCATATATGATAATGAAAATTTTGACAAAGTATTAAATGATATAATAGATATATAAAGATAATATTAGAGCACATGTCCAAACAAAATGGAAATGTGAAATCACCATGTATGCTCTCATATATACTGATAAATCTATCCACACACATTATCCAAGACATCAAATAAATCTCTTTGAATTTGGAGATGAAAAATTGCTAATGTCTCATCAATATTTAATGAATATTGGGAAAAAAATTCTTTACTAATCTTTAAGGAGGGAAATTAACAAGGGATGGTTAGGAGAATTTGTGGAAGTGGGATCTACGAGAGATATAAGAATCGCTAGTGGAGAAGGATCCATAGGTGAAGCAATCATGGGTGTATAAGGATCCATAGGAGGCAATTAAACCATAGGAGGTGGAGCCATGGGAGAAAAAGGAGGAGCCTTATTTTAGGGCTGACATATGGGAGGAGAGCTAAAAGGTCCAAGAATGACTATAAGGTGATCCTTAAGATGTTGTTGAAGGATGAAAAAATGATCAGTATGATGGGTGCCATATAGATGCCATAGATAATATGCCTCACCATACTTGGGTTTATATTTAGTAAGTACCTTTGGGGGAGGTATTTCTTTGTCTGATGATGGGGAAGAAGGATACAAGGTATCAATATATTATTTTAACTTATGAAAATAGGTGGAAGAAGGATTATTTATCCCATAGAAGCAACACATATGCTTGTGATTGGTCTTAGGAGAAAACTCAAAAAAATAGGTATAATAGGAGTGGAAGAAGCCATAAAACACTCATCGACCTATTTTGTGGCAAGAGGATCCATATTAGGTAAGGGAAGAAAACCATCACCATGTAAGGGTGATGATGAGGAAGGAATGGAACCAACATAAATGGAATGAGAAATATAACTAAAAATAGGGATAGGTTTAGAAATAGTAGGATCAAAACTAGGCTTCACTATAGTAGTATCTATTAAAGGAAGAGTGGGATCTACCTAAGGTCTAAGGAGAGTCTCACTAACAATGGAGGTAAACTAGCTACAAGGATCAAGGTACCTAAAAAAATGGTAAGGCTTAGTAATAACATGATCTATGAGTATAGTCTTATGTGGCTCCCCAAAAAATAGAGGTTTCAACACCATCTCTACCCTATGATAAAGGGAAAAATACAATAATTAGGAACTAAAAGTGAAGGAAAAAGATGAGGTGCATGAAAATACTGACGTAAAAAATAATGATAATAGACAATCTTGGTATCATGGGCTTGTACAAGACCACCTAAGAATGGTTCATCTAAGTAATGACCATCATCATAATCTAGGGTATGAATATATATGACGCAAGTAGGGATGACCTTTAACTTAATCTCATAAAGTTTATTATCATTGAAATCTAAGAGGTTTGGAGTAATGTTCCTAATGAGTTTGGGATGCCCATTATAACCTCAAGTTGAATTAACAAGAAAGTTAAGATGTTGAGACTCACATAATTGATTACTTGGTAGAGGCTTAAGAGTAAGAACCTTGAAGACACCATGATCTTGAAAATTTTTAAAATTCAAAGGGTTAGTAGCATCTTGAATCCTATAAATGGTTCCATTATAAGGGAATTTAATGCATTGGTAGGTGGAGGAAGCAATATATCTCATGTAGTGAGTAAATGGCCTACCAAGTAAGATGTTTAAGAAATAGGAAGTTAAATATCATCACCTTAACATAGATGATGATAGGTGGGATGGTAATGGGAATCCACACATAACCTTTATGAGGTATTTTCCTTTTATCATATCCTTGGTAGGTGTTGCATGTAGACTTGAGATAATACCCAAGAGTCTTAATGAAATTGAGAGAAGTAACACACATGATCGAACCCTCATAAATTAATGGATACTTAACCTAGATATCAATTATTTTAACACTAATTAATAAGGGAGGATCTTTTTTACAAAACATAATCTCATTGAGAATCATAGAATATATGGGAAATTTTAATGAAAGAGAAGTATCTATAGTTTCATCAACATTGATAGAAATCTCTTCACATTGTTTTAATATACTATCCTCAGATCCAAATAAACTTTTCTCCCATCCTAATAGGGGAGGATGAGGGACATTAATCTGAAATAATAATTACATAAGATGGTTTCTATGATGGGGAGAAGTCCTCATAAGCTCAAGAAACAAATAATGGGATGGTAGATTGGTGAGTTTTGAAATCGGATCCCACTCATCCTAACCCATAAGAATGTTTTTAGATATAAGTGCATAATGAATAAGAAGGTTTTTGAAAGGAGGAAAAAAATTTCAATGAAATTTATGTTGATAATAATGAGAAGGTTTATTATAAGGTTTAAAATCATGTGGAGATGATGAAGTAGTTGTTTCAAGTTGATTATGAGAATTGGAAGAAGTGTTAGTAGAATCTTGATTATCATTAGTCTTGGAAGATGATGGAAGAGTGGTAAAAATAGAATGGGAAGTGTTATCCATTGGAGAATCATAAATTAGATCATCAAAGATTATAATATCTTCTTGCCCCAACTCATTTAAATGAGTTGGAGAAGAATCATGGATAATATGATATGTTTGAGATGGAGTTTATATAGGCTATGAATCAATGAAATCCACCAACCTTCACATATAAGTCATGCTAAGCACATTCTCTTTGGTAGTGGGGTTAACCAGACTTTCTACATTATATGTGGAAGGGATGGGCTTGTCTTGGTTGTCTAGAATCAGTTGATGATTAGGAAGAGGGTCTTTGTAGATAGCTAAATGAGCATTTTCTTGATTTAAGGCTTGAGTTATATCATGTGATTTATATCCTTTAAAACAAATTTCATATTCTTGTTGACACAAGAGAATGATAGAATCATGATGGAAATTATGACCAAGAAGAAAATCCATAACTAAATTATGAAGTTGTCTATAGGTCTCATGAGAATAACCCCAACTAGTGTGAAACTAAGAAAATGTGTTAGGATCGTACCAAGATTTCATAGGATGGGTAGGGTCAAGATCTCATGGAAGAGGCATAGGTAAATTCTTAATAAATTTGGATGAGGATAGAAGTTTGTGAATTATGATATTATTTAGTGAAGAGAAATGAGGATTCATATATTATTGAGAATGGGGAAATAGTTCTAAAGATTGGTTAGGAATGACAGCTTCAACATTTTGAATGGTGTCATAAGAATTTGTAACACCATCATTGGTAATATTTTGGTTTTTATTATATAGAGATTAGGACCCACAAAATGTTGGGGTGGCTTGAATTATCACATAAGGAAATCTTTATGCTTAAATTGGTCAATAGCCTCCTCCAATGTATGCAGCAAAAGAGTGTGGACTCGATATTATAATTTATTAAAGAGGAAATTGGTAAAGAGATGGGAAATATTTTCATCAACCATATTATGTTCACATTTATTTGACAAATTATTACATCTTTTAACAAAGGCTTGATCACTTTCATTTTCATTCTATTTTCAATTTATGAAATGGGCCAAAGTGTTTTTGGGAAGATCACTAGTTTGGAATTATTTCACTAATGCATTCAGTAAATCCTCCAAACTAGTAATGGAATATGGTATAATTTTATTGTACTAAAATAAGGCACTACCTATGAGGGTTTTAGCAAGGATCCTGATAGCAGTAAATGTGTTTAATTTGACCTAATCCTTATAAGTATTTCCAATTTTTTTAAGATGAAGGGTAAGATCAGTTGATCATTATAATAAATTATAAGTGTTATACTTCCTATGTCAATGATACAAAATTTATTAGTAATAGGTTAGTTCTGAGGATGCTTAATGGCTTTGCTAATTAAAGGAGGTTGAGGAATGATATTTACTTAAGAATATCGAAGAGGAGGTGGGGGAACATTTTTATTATGTACTCCCCAAGCCATTGGTTATGGATGAGATTAAAGGTGGAGAAGGTGGTTTTGCATTCTCATCATTTGATTTATGTTATGATCTTGAAATGTATTCATTCTATTGAGAGTGTGAAATAAAATTTGATTTGTTTGATTACCATTAGTAGAAGCATTAGGGTTGATATTAGTGTTAGTATTATTGGTTTGGGTACCACTGTTGGTGTTGATAAGAGCTTAAGAGGAATTATGAGAGTGTGATTCACTAGAGGAAAGATTTGATTGTGTAGAAAAATATGGACTAACATATGGTTGAGAGGAAGAAGCACTAGAAATGTGATTGCCTTGGGTAGAAAATGAATCATGAGTAGATGGATTAAGGATAGTGGATATTAAGAGAGGCCCACTAGATGTAGAAACTTCCATGTTAGTTGAGATACTAGGCATGGAGGTGGAAGAAGTAAGAGAATAAGAAGTCATGGTATGAGAAAAGAGTCATAATTAAAGGAAAAAACTAAGAATTAAATAAAGTGGTACCCCCAAATCTAGCTAAGAATGTAGGAGTAGGTGAATCAGGCTCCTTAACTTAACCACTAATCATAAGATTGTAAATGGTAAGAGGATCCTTTCCTCAATTTTGAGGAAATTTAGAGATAAATAAGAGAATTTTAGGAGTATACACTAACTTAAGTTGGTCCTCTAAGTAAAGAGGATAATTATGATACAAATAGGTATTATGAGGGGTCATATAGTTTAATATGCAATTGGAAATATGAATGTTATTATCATCCAAGATAGGAACCCTACTCTATCTATGGGATATCATATGAGGATTGGTAAAGTTCATCATGTATATTGATTGAAAATTAGTGTCATTATCAATAAAAAAGTTAATGATGAAAGGAAAGGAAGAAATATGAAAAATCAAATAACCAAGAAGTGATTGAAATAGTATATGATCAATTGGGTTGACCTAGCATAGAAACAAGGACTATAAAACTATATAGGGTCAATTGGGTTAATCAAATATAGTGCATAAAGACTAAAAAAAGAGTTAAAATGGGTTTAAAATAGTATAAGGTTTACTAGGTTGATCCTATATAGTGCACAGAGACTGGTAAAAGGTATAGGGTCAATTGGGTCGACCTGGTATAGTAGATAGGAAAGAAAAGAGAGTTTGTAAAAAGTTATGAACTAAAACAAGATAATTTTTGTAACTAATCAAGGATAATAATAACTAAATGGAAGCAAATATTCAATTGGATCAATAATGACCAATCCAATTGAAGCACACAATATAAAACCTTACACTAGCATTGGCTAATGCATGTTTTTGCATACACAATTGAGCAAAGAGCAAGAAATCAACTTGAAAAGTAAAGAGTTAACTAATTGGTCAACCTAAGATTTTTATTAGATTATTAGGAATATTATTTTAAATGTAATGAGAAGTTGGCTATAAAACAAGGAATTAGATAGCAATATAAGGATGGTTTCAAATAGTTTGGGTTGAAAGGGACTGTATTGGTAATAATACAAGCTTGAAATTAGGGCCTACCCCCTCACTTCACACACTATATTAATAATTTTTTTAGGTTCTTAGTTATAATATACCATTAACCATGCTTTATACTTGACTAGAGTATCAAGTTAGCTTCCCACTTGGTGATGAAATCCATGTAGGTTGGCCTTCGATAGATAAATGTTAAAATGCTTGTTTAGATTATGTGATTTGGACAAATGTGGATAAAATATAAATAGTGAAATTAAGTATTTAATTAAAATACACTTAATTAGACTATGTGAACTATTCTAAGCATGAAATCAACAAGAAAAGAAAGGTGTGAACTAATTAATAGCATATAAAGATTAATTCCAACTTAAAACTAGGTATAGTGTTGACACTATATGCACACAATATAGAATAGGGTCAAACCTATAATAAAAAAGCAAGAAAGGTCTATAAATGAATAGGTTTGGCTAGGGTCAACCCAGTTATTTAAACAACACACAAAACACATAACTAGGTCGATAGGGTCGATCTAGTAGATTGTACAAGGGTAGTTTTGCAGACAACAGACTATGAAAGGAAAGATTGAAAATAAAGAGATAGATAGATAGAAAGGAACCTTATAATTAAGGATTTATAGTCAATAACCCTAGAGTATACTAGAAAACTCTACTAACTGGGTTGACTAGATCCATCAAGCTTTTCATAATATTATTATTGAGTGTATAGAATATACATGGTTTATTGGGTTCACCTAGTAGCTAAATTAGATGCCTAAAAGTGTATAGGGTCAAATAGGTCAAATTAGTAGTTTTAACTAGAAGTCTAGAACTATGAAAAACTATACTAGGTTATCTGAATTGGACCAATTGCCTATTCCTGAAAACTTGTGCATAGAGATTAAGATTGGGTCAATAGAGTTGATCCTGTATGATAGACATGTGACAAAAACAATGCAAAAACTAATGAAATAAAGTTAAGTAAATCCTTCAAGGGATAGTTTCATGTCAATTTCACCATAATGTATGCAATCTAAAATGCATCATGTTTATAAATTGATCTTAGCTTAGAGAAGATAGAGCAAACCTACACTTCTGATTGGAAATACATTTGTTAAGTGAGAGTATGACAATTATTGGGATATATGAAACCTGATTTTTGGATCACTTATCATAATAACCCATGTGAGGTATGGCTCTAAATCCTTTAGTCTAACACAATCATTCAACAACCCTAAAAGATTCCTAGGTTTAATATTCACCAACTCTAATAAAAAAGAAATTAAATCAAATTTAGTGCACACCAAATATTGTGGCATAAATTAGGGGTTAGAAACAAAATAAATAACTAAACTAAACATGCATAGAAGACATATACTCATGGAAATGTATATGAAATACTAATGCATGGAAATAGAAGCACAATTAAGTTATCTTTCTACTCTTATAAACTAGAAATAAAGTTAAGAATACTTACCATGAAGATAAACCCATCAAGCCAAAATATATCCCTTAGCCAAGGTATTTTGCAAGATATTATTATGCAATGTAAGGATAACAAATATAAATTAGCTTCAGGATACACAACCTATCTATGAATCCAAAAGACTTATCCACAAGATAAGATCCATATCTCCAAATAAATTATACAGCCCTAAGATTTATTCCTCAAGTAAAATGGTCAATAAATAGATGCTCATTTGTATTTATTCTTCTTTGCTTCTATTCTTACAAATGGTTGGAATTGAAATTGTATATATAGGTGTATCTTTCCATAAATACTCTCAAAAACATCGATTATATAGGGTTAACCCAATTGACCATGTATGTTTTTTTGTGATAATTCACTAGGTTTGAGTTAAGTTGATCGAAAGGATAACAAACCCAAAAAATGAAAAATGACTCTAGAATATACAAGGTTAACCTAGTGTAGTCAACTATCCAAAAGGGAATTAAGGTATGAAAAAAAGGATGGAAAGAAGAAAATGACTAGAATGGGTAAGGCTGAGAAGATAAGCTTAGAGTAAATGGTTTTAAGAGATGATTGTGTAGATGGCCAGTGGAAAAAAGGATAAAAATATTATGAAGCACTAATAATCTGACCACCCCTTCCCAATGTACCCTTTCAGCCATGCACTCACAGAGATTGATACTCAATAGGTTCCTTTAAGATAAAAAGTGTCAATAATCAATAAAATTTTGAAAATATTGTGTATAAAATTATGACTCACAACACAACTAACCACACATAGGAAATACCCCATATAACTAACCTATGTCAATCAAAGGTTTAAATCACCTTGAGACATTTATTACAAATAAATAGGATAAATAAATTATTCTAGATTATACATATTCGTCATAGCCACCATTAGTATCTTATCAATATCATACAATGGATCCATATCCTCTACATAATACAACTAGGGTGTATCATACTATAGTGTTAGATTGACCTATTACCATGTTTTTAGAGTAAGAGATAGTTGATGATGAGACATATTTATATGCATTATTTTTATGAGCCTACATTGATCATCATCCCATTCAGAGTGTCATGGTTAATAATGGGTCAAGTGTAAACATGTGTAGTATCACACCTCTGCATCACTTGGGTTATTTAGAGTAGGATATTTCTCAGACAGATATAATTATTCATGGTTTTAGTGTCCATGCCTAGAGTTAAATTGGGAAGATTATACTTCCATTATAGGTTGGGCCTACACATGTAGCAAAAAGATTCATAATATTACCTAGTGAAAGAACATTTCATATGTTAATGGGTAGGCCTTGGATATAAAAACTTTAAGCCATTCTATCCACTATACATAAATGTCTCAATTATATACATGTTAATCAAGTGATTTTAAATTATGGACTTATATATGAGTATCTATTACCTATTCCATAACCACTTATAAAAGAGTCACTAGTTATTGTTCTAATCAAGATTATAATAACACACCTTATATGTCATTTGAGCCACTAGTGTAGGTGAGGTCTAATCCTATAGTAGTATCATGTATACATACTCTCTCATGAATGCCTTTATTAAATATACCCATACATCATAGACATGTGGATTATATAGGACCTCTATCTCCACTGCCACATAGATCAATGTTACAAAAGGGAGTATCCACACCAATTACAACTTCTTCTACCATATCAGTGCCCAAATGCACCATAGTTCACAGACTAGTTTAGTCAGCTTCATATATTCATAGCCCTATTACACTAGTACTTTTAGATATATATCACTTAATACATGTGATTATTATATCCCATATACCTTATTTCATAACACACATGATCATTATTCCTCTATTTTATATAGGCCACATTGATTGTGATTCTCTTATGAGAATCATCATGTAGTATGTTCCTCTCTACTTATACATAAACTCTATTACCTTGCTCCTTGTATATAATTTAATTTTAATGATTTATTTTACATATATTCTATACTCATAAAATATAAAAAAAATATAATATGTTAAAAATACAAAAACATTAAAATATTTATAAAAAATAAAAAAATTATATTATTTGCATATATATGTTTATATTATTTATACTTGACATGTACTACATATGCTAACTATCTTAGTAAAGTCAGTTTCATAATACATATAGGCTTCACTTATTTTTGATAAGTATTTTTAAATTCTTATAGGAACTAGGTCTAGCACATACTCTAGATCTAGTATTATCTACCCACTAGGGGCACATAAATACCTACACAAATTCATCTTTGATACATTCACCCATTATGAGAATCATACTCTATATATTCTAGTTTACCAGCTTATATCTTTGTATACTCTATATCATAGATTTATCATTGATTATATATTGATATTGATCATCCTATACTAAGATTATTTTTTTATTACTACTACTATAGACTTATTTATATGAATATTTGCTCTTATACAGATTTGTACCATATATTCATGCATACTTTCATTTATAGATTTCATAGTTAGACTTGATTATATTTCTTTTATTCTAAATTTAATCAAGAGAATTTAAATATTACATTTTGTTATATCTCTATACCAATTCCTTTCATTGTATTTATGCTTTGGAAATGTGCC
>JARHVA010003333.1:737500-817500 GCA_037957365.1 Torreya grandis | reverse complement strand
ATGTACCATCCATGTTCTTAGTGCCTCCTTTGCTTCTTTACTTTGGTTGATAAAGTTTTGAAGATTTTTATTTTAATCTACAAGTACAAATAAATACCATAGAGTTTTTTCATAAATTCCAAGTTGAAATCATTTTTTAGATAAATCTTCATTAATCATCATCTGAAAATTCTCTTTCATCACAGTAATAGTGAGGAGTTCATTTTATCCTTATTTCATCAATTAAGCATAAATAAATCCTATTTATGCCCTTATCTAGGATTAAATGTCATCATAAATCTTGAATAAATTATGATAATCTTCAAGAGCTTCTCTCAATGAATTCAATTTTCATTCTACACTTTTCTCAAAAATATGAGAAATATTTTCTCCAGCTCTAGAGAAAATTTCTTCAAAAACCAATATCTTCTAACTATTTAGGGTCATTTATTTCAAATATTTGATTACATTATCCAACATTTTTTAATCTTTTCATTTCATAAATTTCAATATTTATGATTTTATTATCCACATCCATCAAAGCATAAGATTTCTTAGCTTATTCAATAAATTTTAGACCATCTAGATTTATTTGTTCAACCCAATTTTTTATTACTCTTTTTCAACTATGATATTAAATGATTCTAGTAATTATTTATTTATCATTACTATCACTAATGGGTGATGATTTTTATTAAGGTGAGTGTATTTCAATCAATAAGTTCTTTCCTTTTATCAATTATGGAATCAAAATAGGTAGATTTTATTGCTTACACAACATTCCCTAATTTCATCACTAAAATCATGGAACCTCTTTTTTTCTCTATAGTCTACTCTTATGTCCTAAAGATTTTGGTGTGTGTTTTTTTTTTTTTTCATATTTGGGTTTGTAGGTGCATTGATGCAGAATCTAAATTTATAATGCACATCACCAAATTATCCAAGTCTATAATATAATTGATGATTATATGCTCTTAGTCAAATTTACATCCAGGATTACATTCCTATAACTATTTGAATTTCCTTGAATATAAAAAGTCTTGGTCTATTTGAATCTTGTTCTAGAAATTCATAAAATTTCCATTTTTTAGGCTATTTCACTTTAGATTTTGAAAATTTATAAAATATTTTATTTTATTTTTGTTCTTTTTGTTGAGAAATTTAATCCATTTCTACTTTTGATTAAAATGACTAAGTGTTTGTATAGTTTCAAATTTTAGACTTAGTCAATTTCATAAAAATGGATGGAATTTCCATTGAATTTAGATTTGAGTTCATTGAAAATGGATTTCCTTTAATTAATTTTATGCACCCCTTTACCTTCATTTAAAAAACACATATTTTTATATTTCAAAATGACTTAAGATTTTTTTTTTCAAAGTTACAGATATTTTGATTTGTAAATATGCTAATTTATTAATGTGACTAGATCAAAGTGTTTTTCCTTAGATGTTTTGAATTTTTATACAATACTTTGGATACCCATATTTATGCCAAGTGGTAAAATCCTATACACTTAGGCACACAACTACTTCTTTGACCTAGATAATATTTTGAAATGTCATTAGCCTTTAAATCCATAAGACTATTGTGCATCATCTTAGTACAAAAGCCTAATCCTAATAAAATAATTCCTAGAGCCCAACAAAGCATAAAAAGACTAAAAGAGTCTCAGATCTTGAGTTTTTGATATCATGCCACATGGTGTGATCCTATTTAATCTCAACTTGGTGGATGAAGATGTGTAGATATGTTCCTCAGATATAATATTAAATGACAAGGTACCACATTCCAACAACCCATCATCCCTCAATTGAAGTAAATTTTTTAAAAGTTGCAAAATCAACTAAGTGTTGAGACCTGTTACAAGCTTCAAAATCATGCCACAGAGCATGATCCCATTTAATAAGGATGATAGAATAAATTTATAGGAAATTTTGTGACATGGAAATTTCACCCTTGTAGAGGAGTTTTTAAAGATCCCATACTCTTAATCACAATATTGAAACAACCCCAAGCTGTGGTTATCCTATGATAGGTTTGAACCTCTAGAGAAGGTTGGCTTCCTCTTGATGGATCTCCTAGACTAATGTTATTACTAAGAAAAGGGCTGGAAAGGGGGAAAAGGGATAATAAGAAAGATAAAAGGTGATGTACAAAAGTTAAATGAGACCTTGTAGAAGCATGAATTATACACTGAAGAAGCATAAGATAGTACTATCTCATACAATCTCAAATTCTAGCTAATTGCATGCGTATTTTATGAACTAGGTTCAAGAAGTAATGAATGAAGTAAGTATTCTAAGACCCACACCAATTTTAGATTAATGTTAGAGAGAACACAAGTCCAAACCTATAAATAACTTGAAAACACCTTAAAATGGGCAAGAAAGAGGGACAATGGACATGTAAGATTCTCCTTCATTTTTCCATCATGCAAAAGCTCATGAAATATAATTTAAAGGAAAGAGATAGGTATAGAAAAATTTTATTGATTTATGATGTTTTTCATAATTTTTTTGACAAGGTACAGCCTTATAGAATGAGATTCTCTTGCTCTTTTTTATAAAAAATTATAGAGTCTATCTAGAAAAAATTTAGAGCATGAGCTACAATATCAAATAAAAAACTAAGAGATATAGAGAAGGGGAGAAGAGAGAGGGAGCATGCCATCAGTCATTAAATAAACGAGATATCACTAGTATTCAATGAATGATCGACTACATTTTATCTAGTTAAGACTAATTTATCATAGACAAATAACCTTTGTTTTTATAAATAGATTTCAAGCTTACTCATTGGTTGATAAACATACTAGAAGACAAGGCCTTCTTGAGGATGATGAGTCATGATCTTACTATGAAGTAAAAACCCTTAAAGGACCTAAAAATCTATTAAATAGTCTAACTGCCTTCTCTAATTAATAGATCTCCTTCTTGGGATTATATGACATATTCTACTTCACTGGCTTATAACGACTAAATATTCATATCTTTGGACCTAACAAAGACATGACCATATCTGTCTTAAGAAACTATAGGTACCTATTTATTGAAGATAAGACTATGTCAAAGGATAAGACACTTCCCCATGACCACACATCTTGCCATTACTCTAATATATGACAATAGGTTTACTATAGATGAAAACCAATCCATTTGGTGGTTTTCCTATAGTTATCATTCTAATGAAAAGCCTACCAAGCTGCCTAATCTCATTCTTGATATTTATTGGGTTTAAACGAACCTAGTCTACCTTTGAAGCTTGTGGAAGATGAGAAATTAGTATCATCATGGATATTATTGAAATAATAGTGAACATAGTTTTGGAATAACATTGAAACCCTAGAGAATAGGACCTTTATGCTCTAAGACTTCAAACTAAAGATTCATACTAGGCTTCAATGGTGATTGGACTTCATTATTGACAATATTGACTATATGACTATGTTCTATGCTTAGTGGTGCTTGAATAAACTATAATGGTGGAATATGTCATTTTAAATACTTAACCTAATTTAACCTAGGTCATAGTAGTTCTTAATTTTAAGTCTCCTCACTTCAAATTTTAATGTTGGTCACTGATCTTGATCTAGGATTCCCAAATTATGCCACTTATTGATCCCATGTTATTTTAATGGATCCTATAGTTAAAATTTGTTTTTTTTATTATGATTGTACAATTTGATAAGATCATGTTCACCCTAATATTATTAACTCTTTAAATTCTATCCATGCTATCAATCTACTTTTTCATGGTTTGAATTAGCACCATTGATTTAATTAAGAGTGCACTATAATCTTGACACTTGGCATCTCTATGTTTCTCCTCAAGATTTGCTGAATTGTTGACCTTTTTTCATTATCAATCCTCCTTTGTATGATTAACAAAATTTATTGATCTATATGGACCAGCTGACCTTAGACTTCACCTATGCATCATTGATCTTTTTTCAAGATCCTGAGATCATGACACTTGTCATCCCCACATTCATCCTCAAGAATATTTGAATCCAAATGTCTAATTCTCATGGCCTAAAATTAACATCCCTATAAATGTCCCACTCTACTAATTCAAATTTAAAGGATTATATTTTTAGATATAAAACTCATCAAGATACAAATTTTGTAGAGGATGTTCAAGTCATGAAAAACATCATGTCCATGTAATACTTTGACCCTAATTGACTTTCCAAGTGTATTTATTAAAAGTGTAACCAAGCTAACCTATTCATTCATATGTGATGTGTCATGATGTTCTGACACCTCTAGGCTTTAGCTAGAAACTATTATTTTTTGAAGATACTATAAGGTATGAAACCTTGCTAAAATGCTTTTAATATTTGAAACATCTTCATTACCTTAATGACCTATATGGTATGACCTTTATTTCCATTTTAAGACCTATTCCCAAACATATTTCTTGAAATAATCTAGTTATACTTTAAGCCTACTTAAAGTATTTTAAAATCTTGTAAAAATGATAATTGATCTTCTATTGAAGTCTATCTACTCTTCTAGACATTATATCACTCTCTTGAATAGGAACTCTACTCATCTATTCAAAAATCACCCAAATAAAAGTATCTTATGTGGGCCAATTTTGGCCAATGAATAGTAGAGACCCAAATAATCCTAGTCATCAAGATGATGCCATATAGCATCAATATGGAATCATAGGACCCAAAAGAGTAAAGAGAGTAGGATAAAGATAAATAATCCCTTAGTTGTGAGGACACCAAGATCTCACCAAGTGGTGTGATCTCTCTAACCCACTTCTTATGTGTAAAAACAAAGTTGGGATGTTTTCATTAGCCCAAATGTTCAATATCTCTCCAAGTGTCACCATCCTAATAACTCATTTCAAATAAATAAAGAGTAAAATAATATTCTGATACAGTAATAAATAAACATGTGGATGTGACATTGGCAAAAAAAATTTATGCTTGTATTCTTTATCAAAGTCATAAAATCCTATGATGGATAGACATGCTCAAATATATATGTAGAATCAGGTTGTAAGTCATTTCCTAGTAGATACATGATGGACAAGGGATAGAATTGAATGAAAATCTGGTTGAAAACATTAATCTTTAAATGGCATGAAATTTGGATCAATCACAAAGAACACATGAAAAAAGGCTAGCTTAAAGAGCCATGGTCTATAATTGCCCAAATCATGGCCAATTAGAAATCCTAATTCAATTTCAACATAATTTTCTTTCTTGAATTTAATCCCCATTCAATCAAGTATGATCCCTAATATTTTCATGATGAAATTGAGTAGGATTCTTTCTCAAATGATCTCATGTGATCCCACTGCATTGATGATTGTAACCACCCCCATTAGTGGGTTAAATATGAGATTTCATGGACAGAATTATCTATATAATATTGATTCTTTTAAGTAATAAGGGATAACTCATTTTAGATATAATAGATTAATAGATCAAACTAGTTTTTTCATGGTGGATTGAAAAAGGCATTGTGAACCCAACATTTTATTTATGTAATTTCCCTCTTTCTAGTTAGTTTTCCCCTTTTGCATGAGTTAAGGTTGTTTGGACTCAAGTATATAAATGTGAATATGTGATCAATCCCAATATTTTATTCATTTAAATATATTTTACATGAAATCTTGTTGACTTAATATGATAGCCTATATATGTAAATTGTATCTAGCCCTTAGTTCTCATTGTTGATTTCACTTAGATTCTTGCACCATTCATTTCTCATAGATGTGATATGATAGTGAAAAAAGAGTGATTTCCTCATTGGAATTTTATGGACATCATTCCCTATCCCCATAGGTAGTTACATAGATTATTCTTTGATTATGTAGTTCATACACATATTCACATTGTTATATCTATCTTAACAACCTTATGAATTCTAGGTCTAACATACAAAATATATTTTCAACTTGTACTCAAATTATCTTGCATTTTGATGTCATGTATACACATTATACTATTTTATTATGTAGATATAATATATGTTAAGTCTAACACACATCATACAAAGCTTTTATTTTGAGGATAGTTATTACACTTATCTAAAAACTTCCCATAAAAAGGGGAATTCATAGGGGTTTGTCATAAAGATTAGGCCATCTAAATAAACTAAAATATAGTTTATAACACATAAACATAGATTACAAAGCTTAAAATTAGGTAGTGAAAGATAGTTAGATAGAGATTAGAGTTAGTTTGAAAAAATACATAGGATACTAGCATGGTTCACTACTATTTGAAGAACTTCATTACACTTTAGTAGTTCGAAAAATAGGAAAAATCCAAATTTGACAAAATAACACAATAGTTACAGTATATATTTACAAAGGCTATCATATTTGATCAGTTTATTCTTAATTCTAAACAAAATCATACTAGGATTGCTCAAATTTGGGGAATCATGCATGACATGATCACTCCCATTTTAGTTATAAAAATTAAATAAACTTAGATTGTTATAAATCAATCCAAAATCCATATGTATAGGTATCATAATTAGGGGCATGTGCATGGCACATTATTTACACATGATCAGTTTTATACTAGTTCATCTTAAATAGAATGAAAACTCCATGTCATTCTCTATTTTTCATACTTTAAACACCATTTTCACTAGGTTTCAAACAAACCTGATGACTCATTCCATCTATAAAAATTGTCATTTTTGGGTTGTCCTTGAGCTACATTCTCAAGTGCTCAAGAGGCCCCTTAGCCATTTTATATTTCAAAGTTTCTAAGTGGACCTAGATCCATCATAAATAGTCTCAATTACATCATATAGTTTTAGTCACATATGCATGTAATACACATTGGTAGGCAATGATAGAGTCATATCCTTAATGAGTTCTTGAGCCATTTACATAGGCGGGTTGGATAAGTCATTATTCCAATATAAGTTATTCTAAATGTTTGATCCACCAAGTAGATGTGGGAAATGATGGAGTTAGAATTGGATTCATTTATTGAGCCACACACACATAGGGACTGAGCAAGACATCAACTAAATCCAATTCATTCAAGATTTGATCACTAGTTACATACACATATAGGATGTCACCATGTTTTTGCATTAGTTTACATACATAGTGAGGTGTATGAATTCCTCTCTCTCTCTCTCTCTCTCTCTCTCTCTCTCTCTCTCTCTCTCTCTCTCTCTCTCTCTCTCTCTCTCTCTCTCTCTCTCTATTTACTTAGTTTTGTCTTTAATTTTGATATTACTTAAGTAAGTAATTATGCACACATGTTTCCATTTCAAGATATGCAATAGATCATGGTTCACATACTCATACCTAGATTTAAGGGCTTTATTTCTTAGGTAAGTCTAGGTATGCATATTTTTCATTTATCCTAGTTATTTTTATTTGATGCATTTTCTAGAATAAAGGGGTATAAAATGTAGTCATATAAAATGTCACTTGAGAGATATGAGTGTCACTTGAGACCAACCATCCCTAACTTAGAATTAGACCTATATTAAAGCCTATTTTAACCATTATCTAGCTTTCATGTAGGTATTAGACATCCATAGACATCTCAAAATTAGTCCCAAATCTTCCCATAAGAATCCAAACCCCTAGTGACCTAGGTTCTACCACCTAAACACTCACACTATGATAGTGACTAAGGGACCATGGTAGTGTCCCTTGCCTAATTTTAACCCCAACAAATATGTATTCAATTCCTAAGACACATAGGGTTAACTTAGACTTACTTCACACTCTGCATAAGCACTATATCATTATTGTTATATGAATTTTATTTCTTTATCCACTGTATGGAAATTATATGCAAAATACACAAATAAGCTTAAAATAAATAGTGCACAATCAAGGTTATCAATCCCTATTCTACCCCACTTCTGAATATAGTCATCTAAAACCATCCTAATCTCAGAATACATAAATTTCTAATATCAAGCCTCATTCAAAGTAATAAATTAGACAATCATACTAGCATTCAGTTACATTTTCAACAACTTAAATTGGGAGGACTGCATCAAGCTTGATCCCCTCTTGAGGTATTGGTTTGTAGGCAACTCTCAACATAGTTGGGTGTTGAGGACATCTAGCGTACCAATATAACATCACACTTTTGATACTCATTCTTATAAAATACCATAATGACATGGAGATATAGGGTTTACATACATAATCAATCCAAAAAAAGTGATAAATAGAAAAATAGGTTTCATTCACATAAGACTATACCTATCAGAGTCAAACAAAACTAATCCCAAAGTTCAAATCAATCCATACACAAGGATGCTAACCTTAAATATGAGTAAACTATCACGATGCATTAATATCCAAGGTACTATATTATTATCCAAGAGGGTTTCATATAACTGGATCTTATTCATGACACCTTGATAAAATTTTGTGCCTATTTTTAGCCTCTAGATCATTTGTCTCAATCAATTCCTAGATAAGTCCCTATTTGTGTCATTTATTAATAGTTTTGGAAATATCATATTAGGTAAATTATTATATAATTCAATGGTTATATTTATTACATATCTCTCCATTGATTTACTATACTTAAACCCTTTAACAATCGAGTGTTTACATTCCATGATCCCTTTAAAGTTAAATCACCCACCTACGTATGAATGCATTGATATAGCATGTTAAAATTAGTAGGTTACAAATATATTTATATTAAAATTTTATAATATATTTTCATGCATAAGTTTCAATGTGTGATGCTTTCCTTATTTTTTCTTTATATTATGACTTAACTCCTTAATCTTATACAACCCAAGATTATGAATTTGCCAACTCTATATTCACCCTATAGTATATTTTTATCATCCTCTATTGAAATCCCCAACAAAATTATAATAATCCATATAACATTAGTTATACTTTCAAATATGACCTAAAAAAATTATCTTTAAGTGAAATTAGAATCAAAACAAAATTAAAAATGATTCACAAAATGAATTAATAATCAAAATATAGGTATTATCACATAGTGGATTAAACATAATACATATGTGTATAACTAATTCATAATTAAGAATAATTATATCAATAGAATAATCATGCCATGTATCAATTAAAACATCATATTAATCAATATAGTCTATTTACTATTTACCTTACATTTTTGAAATCTTTTATGTGTAAAAATGTTAGACATAATTCCATCAAGTGATTATGTTCATAGAAATAAATATTAAATGTATTTTTAGTGATATAATTACCCTTGTTATTATGAATATTTTTCTCATAAGAGTCATCAATTAGTATTGTATTCAGTTGATTTTATAGACCCCTTCTATGTTTCTAAATAAACTCAAGTGGTTTAAAAAATAATACAAGGTTTTCAAAACCTTTATAATCATCTTGGTGAATTGATTCAAAATCTTATTGGGTATATAAAAATTTAAATTTATCTCAAGTAAATGTTTTTTCTTGAAGTAATGAAAAAATTAAGTTTTCTACATTTTTTGAATTAGTTGATGTCTGTATAATAATTTTGAAATACATAAACATATGTACAAAAAATCCCTTTATTTTGGTTGAAGGAAGTAGTATTATTTTTTGAGCTCAATATTCCCTTATATGTATATCTTCTTTGTAGCAACCAATTTTTTCATGACCTATGAATCAAAATACCATTCAAGTCAAACACAATCAAAATTGATCAATGCACTTTATAATATTCACATAATAAATTATACTAAATTAAAATCAATTGAGATCTACACCATAAATATTTCAAAGTACAATCTCATCAATTAATGTTTTTAATATCCAAGAGCAATGAATAGTATATCTAATATTAAATTTCATTTTATTATAGAATTC
Source organism: Torreya grandis (assembly GCA_037957365.1). Taxonomy (NCBI): domain Eukaryota; kingdom Viridiplantae; phylum Streptophyta; class Pinopsida; order Cupressales; family Taxaceae; genus Torreya; species Torreya grandis. Next base: position 807,696 of record JARHVA010003333.1, on the reverse strand, counting down.
AAAACTATAAAGAGTTGAAACCATATACACAATGTCCTTACTCTACCCAAAACATAGTAGACAATTTATGGAAATAACAAGTATTCCATATAAGATAAAATATAATAGGAAAGTAAAAGTTATGAAGGAAGGAGAGAATTATTGTCACTTGAAGATACATGATAATTTTTAGTTGTTATTTATTACTGATGTGGCTGATTTATTTTAAAATCCTTAAAATTTTATACTATACAAGAATTTATAACCTCAAAAATCCCCCTATGCTTAGATATAAATGTATTTGAAATATGTACCATCCATGTTCTTAGTGCCTCATTTGTTTCATTACTTTGGTTGATAAAGTTTTGAAGATTTTTATTTTAATCTACAAGTATAAATAAATACCATAAATTTTGTTGATAAATTCCAAGTTGAAATCATTTTTTTAGATAAATCTTCTATGTTCATCTTCTAAAAATTCTCTTTCATCTCAGTAATAGTGAGGAGTTCAGTTTATCCTTATTTCATCAATTAAGCATAAATAAATCCTATTTATGCCCTTATCTATGATTCAATGTCATCATAAATCTTGAATAAATTATGATAATCTTTAGGATCTTCTTTCAATGAATTCAATTTTTATTTTACACTTTTCTCAAAAATATGAGAAATATTTTCTCTAGATCTAGAGAAAATTTCTTCAAAAACCAATATCTTCTAACTATTTAGGGTCATTTATTTCAAATATTTGACTACTTTATCCAACATTTTTTTATCTTTTCATTGCATAAATTTCAATATTCATGTTTTTATTATCCACATCAATCAAAACATAAGATTTCTTAGCTTATTCAATAAATTTTAGACCATCTAGAGTTATTTATTCAACCTAATTTTTTATTACTCTTTTTCAACTCTGATATTAAATGATTTTAGTGATTATTTATTTATCATTACTATCACTAATGGGTGATGATTTTTATTAATGTGAGTGTATTTCAATCAATAGGTTCTTTCATTTCATCAATTATGGAATCAAAATAGGTAGATTTTGTTTCTTACACAACATTCCCTAATTTCATCACTAAAATCATGGAACCTCTTTTTTGCTCTATATTCTAGTCTTATGTCCCAAGGAGTTTGGTGGGTTTATTTATTTTATTTTTCATATTTCTTTTTGGAGGTGCATTGATGTATAATATAAGTTTATAATGCACATCACCAGATTATCCAATTCTATAATATCATTGATGATTATATGCTTTTAGTCAAATTTACATCTAGGATTGCATTCCTATAATTATTTGAATTTCCTTGAATATAAAAAGTCTTGGTTTATTTTAATATTTTTTTAGAAATGCATAAAATTTCCATTTTTTAGGCTATTTCACTTTAGATTTATAAAATTTATCAAATATTTTAGTTTTTTTTTTGTTCTTTATGTTGAGAAAATTAATCCATTTCTACTTTTGATTAAAATGACTAAGTGTTTGTATAGTTTAAACTTATAGACTTAGTCAATTTAGTAAAAATGGATGGAATTTCCATGGAATTTTTATTTGAGTTCATTGAAAATGGATTTCCTTTAATTAATTTTATGCACCGTTTTGCCTTCATTTAAAAAACATAATTTTTAATATTTCAAAATGACTTAAGATGTTTTTTTCAAAGTTATAGATAGTTTGATTTGTAAATATGCTAATGTATTAATGTGATTAGATCAAAGTGTTTTGCCTTGGATTTTTTGAATTTTTATCCAATACTTTAGATACCCATATTTATGCCAAGTGGTAAAATCTTATTCACTTAGTCCCACAACTAATTATTTGACCTAGCTAATATTTTGAAATGTCATTAGCCTTTAAATACCTAAGATTATTGTGTATGGTGTCGATACAGAAGCCTAATCCTAATAAAACAATTCCTAAAGCCCAACAAAGAATAAAAAGACTAAAAGAGTCTCAGATTCTGAGTTTTTGATATCATGCCACATGGTGTGATCCCATTTAATCTCAACTTGGTTGATGAATTTGTGTAGATATGTTCCTCAAATAAAATATTAAATGATAAGGTGCCACATTCCAAAAACCCATCATCCCTCAACTAAAGTAGAATTTTTGAAAGTTACAAAATCAACTAAGTGTTGTGACATCTTACAAGCTTCAAGATCATGCCACATAGTATGATCCCATTTACTAAGGATGATAGAATAAATTTCTAGGAAATTTCATAACATGAAATTTCACTCTTGTAGAGGAGTTTTTTAAGATCCCATACTCCCAATCACAATATTGAGACAACCCCAAGCTGTGGTTATCCTATGATAGGTTTGAACCTCTGGAGAAGGTTGGCTTCCTCTTGATGGAACTCCTAGACTAATGTTACTACTAAGAAAAGGATTAGAAATGGGGAAAAGGGATCCTAAGAAAGATAAAAGGTGATGTACCAAAATTAAATGAGACCTCATAAAAGCATGAATTATACACTGAAGAAGCATAAGATAGTACTATCTCATACAATCTCAAAATCTAGGTAATTACATATGTATTTTTTGAACTAGGTTGAATAAGTAATGAACGAAACAAGTAAGTATTCTAAGACCCACACCAATTTTACATTAATGTAAAAGAGAACACAAGTCCAAACCTATAAATAATTTGAAAACACCTTAAAATGGGAAAGAAAGAGGGACAATGGACATGTAATATTCTGAATCATAATGCCATCATACATAAGCTCATGAAACATACTTTAAAGGCAAGAGATAGGTAAAGAAATTCTTTATTGATTCATGAGGTCTTTCATAAATTTTTTGACAAGGTATAGCTTTATAAAAAGAGATTCTCTTGAAATTTTTTATAAAAAACTATAGAGTCTATCTAAAAACTTTTAGATCCTGAGCTACAATATCAAATTAAAAACTATGAGATATAGAGAAGGGGAGAAGAGAGAGGGAGCATGCCATCAGTCATCAATAAATGAACTTTCACTAGTATTCAATAAATTATCAACTACATTTTATCTAATCAAGACTAATCTATCATAGACAAATAACCTTTGTTTTTATAAATAGCTTTCAAGCTTTCTCATTGGTAGGTAAACATACTAGAAGACAAGACCTTCTACAGGATGATGAGTCATGATCTTACTATTATTTAAAAACCCTTAAAAGACCTAAAAATCTATTAAATGGTCTAAATGCCTACTCCAATTAACATATCTCCATTTTGGGATTTTATGACATATTCCACTTCACTGGCTTATAAGGAAAAAATCTTCATATCTTTGGACCTAACAAAGACATGACGATATCTGCCTTAAGCAACTGTAGGTACTTATTTATTGAAGATAAGACTATGTCAAAGGATAAGACACTTCTCCATAACTACACATCTGCCCCTTACTCTAATATATGAAAATAGGTTTGCTATAGATGAAAATGAATCCATTTGGTGTTTTTACTATAGTTATCATTCTAATGAAAATCCTATGAAGCTGCCTAATCTCATTCTTTATCTTTATTAGGTTTAAACAAACCTATTCTACCTTTAAACCTTGTGGAAGATGAGAAATTAGTATAAGCATGCATATTCTTGAAATAATAGTCAACATATTTGTGTAATAACATTGAAACCCTAGCTAATAGTGCCTATATTTTCTAAATATTCAAACTAGATATTCATATTGGGCATCAACGGTGATTGGACTTCATTATTGACAATCTTGACTATATGACTATGTTTTATGCTTAGTGGTGCTTGACTAAACTATAATGGTGGTATATGTCCTTTTAAATACTTGACCTACTTTAACCTAGGTCATAATATTTCTTAATTTTAAGTCTCCTCACTTCAACTTTTAATGTTGGTTAATGATCTTAATCTAGGATTCCTAAATTATGCCACTTGTTGATCCCATGTTATTTTTAAGGGTCCTACAGATAAAATTTGTTTTATTTCATGATTTTACCATGTGTTAAGCTCATGTTCACCCTAATATTATTGACTCTTTAAATTTTATCCATATTATCAATCTACTTTTTCATGGTTTGAATTAATGTCACTGGCTTACTTAAGAGTGCACCATAATATTTAAATTTGGCATCTCTATGTTTATCCTCAAAATTTTCTGACTTTTTGACCTTTTTTCATTATCAATCCTCCTCTGTATGATTGAACACACTTTATTGATCTATATGGACCGACTGACGTTATACTTCACCTATGCGTCATTGATCTTTTTTCAAGATCCTAAGATCATGACACTTTTCATATCCACATTCATCCTCAAGAATATTTGAATCCAAATGTCTACTTCTCATGGCTTAAAATTAACATCCCCATGAATGTCCCACTCTACTAATTCAGATTTGAGGGATTATATTTTGAGATATAAAACTTATCAAGATACCAATTTTGTAGAGGATGTTCAAGGTATGAAAAACATCATGTCCATGTAATACTTTGACCTTGATTGACTTTCCATGTGTATTTATGAAAAGTGTAACTAGGATAACCTATTTATTCCTATGTGATGTGCCATGATGGTCTGACACCTCTAGGCTTTAGCTAGAAACTATTGTTTTTTAAAGATACTATAAGGTATGAAACCTTGCTAAAATGCTTCTAATATTTAAAACATCTTCATTGCCTTAATGACCTATATGGTATGACCTTTAATTACATTTTAAGACCTATTCTTAAACCTATTTCTTGAAATAATCAAATTATACCTTAAGCCTACTTAAAGTGTTTTAAAATCTTGAAAAAATGATAATTGATCTTCTATTAAAGTCTATTGAATTGGAACTCTACTCATCTATTCAAAAATCACCCAAATAAAAGTATCTTATGTGGGCCAATTTTGGCCAATGAATAGTAGAGACCCAAATAATCCTAGTCATCAAGATGATGCCATATATCATCAATATGGAATCATAGGACCCAAAAGAGTAAAGAGAGTAGGATAAAGATAAATAATCCCTTAGTGGCAAGGACACCAAGATCTCACCAAGTGGTGTGATCTCTATAACCCACTTCTTATGTGTAAAAACAAAGTTGGAAAGTTTTCATTAGCCCAAAGGTTCAATATTTCTCAATGTGTCACCATCCTAATAACTCATTTCAAATAAATAAAGAGTAAATAAATAGTCTGATTTAGTAATAAATAAACATGTGGATGTGACATCGGCACACAATCCAAAATTTTATGTTTGTATTCCTTGTCAAAGTCATAAAATCCTATGATGGATCGACATGCTCAAATATATATGTAGAATCAAGTTGTAATTGATTTCCTAGTGGATAGATGATGGAAAATGGATATAATTAAATGAAAATCTGGTTGAAAACATTAATCATGAAATGGCATGAAATTTCAATCAATCACAAAGAACATATGATAAAAAGGCTAGCTTAAAGAGCCATGGTCTATAATTGCCCAAATCATGTCCAATTAGAAATCCTAATGCAATCTCAACATAATTTTCTTTCTTTATTTTAATCCCCATTCAATCAAGTATGGTCCCTAATATTTTCATGATGAGATTGAGTAGGATTCTTTCTCAAATGATCTCATGTGGTCCCACCACATTGATGCTTGTAACCACCCCCATTAGTGGGTTAAATATGCAATTTCATGGACTGAATTATCTATAAAATATTGATTCTTTTAATTAATAAGGGATAACTCATTTTAGATATAATGGAGTAATAGATCAAACTAGTTTTTTCATGGTGGATTGGAAAAGGCATTGTGAACCCAACATTTTATTTATGCAATTTCCCTCTTTGTAGTTAGTTTTCCCCCTTTGCATGAGTTAGGGTTATTTGGACTCAAGTATATAAATTTGAATATGTGATGAATCCCAATATTTTATTCATGTAAATATATTTTACATGATATCTTGTTGACTTAATATGCTAGCCTATGTATGTAAATTTTATCTAGCCCTTAGTTCTCATTGCTGATTTCCCTTAGATTCTTACACCATTCGTTTCTCATAGATGTGATATCATAGTGAAAAAATAGTTATTTCCTCATTGGAATTTGTTACTCTATATGAATAGATAAAATTCTCTTAAAAATAAGGCTCATATTTTATTTCTCACTACCCTTCCCTCATCTATTATTTCTCTCTTGGTTAGAGTAGGTAGATCAAATTCAGAGTTGCATGCTATATTCTATTACCATTTATGTATTGTTGAATCTTATATTTAATGAACATATATTTAATAAATTGTATTTTCATGTTAAATTATATTTCTAATTTATCTAGGTAATAATCCTCATAAGACTAAAATGCCTATGATTTATCTGAAGTATTTTAGCTCTAACATATGCTCCTTAAAATGGAACTATCACAATGATCCATTGAGTGAAGATAAGTGTGCTTAGACCAGGTAGATAAAAACCTTAAAAATAGGATATTAAAAATATTCTCCTTTCAAAATAGGTATAGGGTTTAAAAACATTGATGCCTATAGTTGAGTTGGCCATGTCAAAATGAAACTAAATAGATTGGCACTAAAAAGAGAGAAATTCAAAATATTTTAACTTATAATATGTTTTAGGTCTTGTGGCCATGATTTATGCTTCTCCAAACCTTTTGTGTGTCAAAATGATCCATAACAGGATAGCACTAGAAGGAGGGAAGTCCTAAATATATTAACTTATCACCTATTTATGATCTTATGGCCATCATTTATGCTTCTCACAACTCCTTGAATGTTAAAATGACCATAAAAATTGGTGTCAAAAGGAGGGTCTAATATAGAATATCTGAGACTTATCTTTTAGTTCAATAGATTTACCTAATAATCTTATAGGATATAAAGCTAGAAGACTGGTATTCTAATCCATCAATGGACTTTTCTTGAATATGTGGATGGTTCTACCTAGTTAACATTATAGGGCCTATGAATGAATTTCTTAAATATATTGAAGACTTTTATTCAAGATATACGGTTCTACCTAGTTAACATTATAGGGCCTATGAATGAATTTATTAAATATATTGAAGACTTTTGTTCAAGATATACACTTAGTGGGATTAAATATATAGAGGCACACATTCAAGATTTCAAAGATGCCATTGTCAAAACTTAGATCCAGCATGCAGGTGTGGCTTGCCCCTTATTTCCTTATTCCCAAAATGAAACAATATATTCTTGGTATGTTGGTTTAAAATATAGTTGTATCACCTCTTGGGATACCTTTTAAACCTTTTTCATTACCTAATTTATCATACCCACTAACACTTTTGTATTATTTTACCATTTTTGACATCCCTTAAGGAGCCAAATGAATATGTTAGTATGTTTAACCATAAATTCCATTAACTATATAGGAGATTGAAAGACCATTTCCTAAAAATGGAGGAAATTGATATTATAGTATACCTTAAGTAATTGGATACTATAACTTCCATGTTAATTTGGAGGACTCCATCTTATCTCGCATCCTTAGCATTGGCTTACCAAGAAGCTTGAACCATTGAGAAACAATCAATGACTCAAGGATTTAGTGTTGACCCTTCCTATTATTTGGAATAATAATGTGTTTACACCCATAAAAATTTAAATTAATTACCTAAAATTTATCCCATAGGCCATTTTAGGCCTTATATAATGCATTACCCCAAAAAAATTATCATTCATATCTCCCTATAACAACTGAGAACCCTACTTGAATCCATATAATTATATTAATTAAATATATGATCAATAGGTTACTTCATATTGTTTAAGTGATTCAATTATTTTTGGGGATATTAATATTAAAATTCCATTAGTTTCAATATATCCCCAATAAATAATTTACAATCTAGGTTGTGAGACTAGAATCCCAAGTTCATAGTTTGGATAATATCAATATGGAATTGGACATCATGTTTAAGTAGTCTTGTTGAATGAAACTATCACATTCATTAAGATTTAACTATTATAAGATAACAACATTGATAAAGATGATGAATCAAATGATGAGGTTGAAATGATCTTTATAGGTGAATCCATATCACAAGACTTAACTAGCAAGGAGCTGCCCATGACAAAATAATAATTGGATGTCTCTTTCAATAAGCCAAAAGAAGAATTAAAATAGCTAGAGAAATTTAATGAGGAAGATGGAGGCTATACATATAAATAATTATTATCCTATGTTCCTACTCCTAAATTTTCCAACCTAAATCAAGGTTATTAACAACTAAATGGTAGTAGCTATGTGATTCTCTTAGTAGTAGAGGCATTAAAAATTGAAATGAAAAATCATGAGCATAGTGGCATAAATGAAGAAGTGGAACTAGTGAGAGATAGATCTGATAATGACTTAATATGATTCATCTCTCCACATACTTCAACCATTTATGATAAATCTATAATATTTTTGACATGGTAAGAACCAATCTTAGGCCTTCTAGGTGACCAAGGAAATGAGGAGGATTCTACCACAACATCTATGTTGGTTATGGTGTAGCCTACAAGTGACTCATTATTTGTCTACCATGAGGAAAACAATCATACCAAGTTGGATATTCCAATATCTCTAGTAAGTTTTAATGACCACCCCTATGCCTCTCCTCAATTTAATGTTTAGGTAGAGTTATTTCTCAAAACCTATCCCAAATGAATTTTTTAAATTAACAATAAGAACACTAATAAATATTCTTAAAAAATGCTTGATTAATTGACATGAAAACAAAATAAAGAAATTTATTCAGAATTATGTGTTTAAATTTAGAGGCTAGCATAGACATAAGTATATGTGTCTGATCACATGAAAGGTCCTCTACCAACCTTCTCAAAATCCTAAGCATGAATACATTTTACTTTAGGTTCCTAACTTGTGAGGATGTTTTGTTGTTATTAGTGATCAATTCCTCATTAATCTACTTCCAATATTGAATTAACATGGCAAGTTCTGGGAACATCCCTCCCTTCCTTGTTTTGTTTTCTACTTTTCTTTCATGTTACTTATTGTCATTTTAGGTTAGTGTAGTTTGATTTATTTCTATGTTTTATCTTTCATCATTGGGTCTATCCCAATTACATTGTCATGTGGTTCTAGGTTTACCATCATAAATTATGAATGAAATTATTGTAAAGTAGCATGAATGAAATTCTTGAGCATAAAAGTTGATAATATTATTTGAATACTTGCATTAATTGTTATAAATTTTTTACATTTTTTGAATTTTAAATGCATGTGATTCTAAACAAAACATGTGGATTTTACAAACATTTATTTTCTTGTTTGAAAGCATCAAATACACAATGAAGTTGATGAAGTTATACTAGATTTGTTTACGTTTATCTTAATGATTATGAACTTATTGAATTTAATTTTACCCATGGCTTGGTTCCCAACCCTGAATGGATTAAACCTTAAAATATTTTTTATAGTAAATAATTTTTTTAAGGATACTAAACTCAAATGTAAAATCTTGATTTTTCCTCAAAATTTTGATTGAGGAAAATCCATCATAGGCTTTATGGGATGGTTGGTAGTGGATAAAGGCCTTGAATGGGACTAGAGGTATCTCTTTCTAGGCTATAGACACATATCTAGTAGCAAATTAATGCCCATGCCATTCCCCCCAAGCCAAATTTTAATATATTTCCCCTCATAAGTTTTGATTACTTAAAAAAATCTAATTATTTATGTGAATTTTGAAGTTATAGAAGAATCAATCACTCAAGCACACATTGATGTACTTTTAGTATAAATGAAACTTAGTATGTTACTTGTTATACAATACTTTTGTGCCTTCATGTCTTGATTATGTTTAAGGTAGTTATTTTTAGATATTGATTTATGTTTCAACATGAAAAATTATATTTTATATTCTTGAATTACTCAAGCGTATTTTCTCTTAGAGTCACCATTTGTTGTTATTTACACAAAATTCCCTCATTTCATCCTTGAAATCATGGAACCTCTTTTTTACTTTCGATTTTTGTTGCAAGTTTGAAAGAGTTTGGTGGTTTTATTTATTTGATTTATAATTTTTGGGTTTTTAGGTTCATATATGTAGAATCTAAATTTATAATGCACTTCATTGAATTATCCAAGTACTTAATATCATTGATCATTATATGCTCTTGTTTTAATTTATATCTAAGACTACATTGATATAAATATATAGATTTACTTTAATCTAATAATTCTTGGTATATTTGAATCTTGTTTTGTAAATGCATAAAAATTCCCTATTTATGTTTTTCACCTTTGATGTAAGCAAATTATTTAACTATTTCAAGTTTTTTTGTTCCTTTTCTTGAGAAATTAAATCCATTTTATCTTCAATTTTTTTATTAAAATGATTATGTTTGTATAGTTTTAATTTTACAATTAGTTTATTTCATTAAAATGGATAGAATCTACTTGGAGTTCAGCTTTAAGTTAACTAAAAAATGGTTTTATTTTCATTACTTTTTCATGCCTGTTTGTCTTCATTTAAAAAACATAATAGTTTCTATTTGAAAATGACTTAGCCATTACTTTTTCAATGTTTTAGATAATTTACATTTATAATGTATTAGCATGATTCACCCATATTGTTTTGCGTTAGTTTTCTTTTAGATTTCTTCATGATGTTATATCCTTGGATTTGTGCAAAGTGGAAAATCCTATTCAGTCAAGGCCACAACTACTTATTTTATTGAGCCAATTTTGAAATGTTGTAAACCTATAGAGACCCAATATTATGTTGTGTGACATTAATATAGAATATTAATCTTAATAAAGTAAATACTAGAGCCAGACAGAGCTTATAAAGGCTATAAGAGCTTGATCTTTCAATTTCCTGAGATCATGTAATATGTCATGATCTTGCTAGTCTAGGACTCAACAGACCAAAGTGTGTTGCTAAGCTCTCTAGATAGAAGACTCAATGATAATATACCATGTGGAAGCATCCTATCATCCATTTATTGAATTAAAAATTGAAAAAGTTGTAAAATAAACTAAGTGTTGAGACCTCTTAGAATCTCTTGGATCATGCCATGTGGAATGATCCCATTTACTTGAGATGGCATAAGAAATATGCAGGTAGTATATCCCTAAAAGGTCTTAGTCACTAGTTTGATGCCTTATGACATCAATTCATAGGCTTAGAACCCATCATAATAAAGAGAGTAGGAAAAAGATAAAGATGCCACAAGTGGCCAACACATCGAGATCTTACCAAGTGGATTGATCATGATAGCCCACTACCCAAAGAGAAAAAATAAAGTTAAGAAGATTTAATTATCCTAAAGGCTGGATATATTTTAAAGTGTTATGATCATGAAGAATCAATTTTGAGAACCATAGAGTAAATAAATATCCTAGTTCAAAAATAAATAAACAAATGGATGTGACATCAACAATTAATGAGCATAAATTTGATGATTGTCCTTCCCATCAAGGTCATCCAAGCTTCTGATGGATTGGTGTGCTCAAATTGATTTTTAAATCAAGTTACAAGTTATTTTCAAGAAATTAGATTATTGTAATGGGATATAACTAAAATAAAATCTAGATAATAACATTAATCATCTCATGGCATGGACATTGGGATTGTACGTAGAGCACATAAGATAAAAAGGTTGCCTTCAAGAGGTATGGTATCTAACTACATAGATCATGGATAGATATAAATATTTATGTGATCTCAACTAAATTTTATTATCAAATTTCTATCCCTATTAAATCAAGCATGGTCCCTAATAATATTCATGATGAAATTAAGTAGGATTCTTTCTCAAATGATCTCAATCAATCCCACTGCATTGATGCTTGTAACCACCCCCATTATTGGGTTAAATATGACACTCCAAAAACTAAATTATCTATATAAGGTTGATTCTTTGATATAATAAGGGTTGGGTCATTTTAGATATAATAAATTAGTGGACGAAATTTTTTGATTCATGGTGGATTGAAAAAGACATTATGAACTAGACATTTTATTTATGTAATTACCTAATTTTTATTTAGATTTTTTCCCTTTCCATGAGTGAAGTCTGTTTAGACTCAAGTATATAAATTTAAATAAATATGTGATGAATCCCAATTTTTGCTTCATGGAAATATGTTTCATGTGAAAGAATTGTTAATTGATATACTAGTCTATCCGTGTAAATGGTGGATAGTTTCCCTTAGTTCTCATTATTGATTTCCCTCAAACTCTTGCACCATTATTTACCCATGGTTGTGCTATGATGGCATATTAAAGTGTGGTTTCCTCTAATAAATTATCTACTCTAAAAGAACATATTAGGTTACATTAAAATAAGGGTCATCTTTTTGATCTCCATGCCCTTCCCTCTTATGTTCCTTTTTATCTCTTTGTTAGAGTAGGTAGATCATTTTATAATTTATGATCTATGATTATATGTATATCTTGATTTCATTATTTTATTTGATTCAATTTATGTATCATTTAATCATATGCAAATTGAAAATCTCTTTAATAAACTATATTTTCATGTTAAATATTATTTATAATTTACCTAGGCAATAATTCCCACAAGACTAAAATACCTATGATTGTTTTAAAGTATTCTAGCACCAACATAGACTTTTGAAATTTAATCATCATAATGAGCCATTAATTGAATATCAATGCACCTATAATAGGTAGATATAAACCTTAGGGACATGATCTTATAAATCCCTTCCATTCAAGAGAGGTAGATGGTAGAAAAAACCTAATGCCTATAGTTGAGTTGGACATGTCAAAATGATCCTCAAAATATTTATTCTAAAAAGAGGATAGTTTAGAATATTTTAACTTATCATCTACTTTTGTTATTGTGGCCATCCTTTATGCTTATTCCAACCCATTTCCTATTAAAATGATCCTCAAGAAATTAGTGCTAGAAGGAGGATAGTTCTAAATATATTAACTTATCATCTATTTTTGGTCTTTTGGCCATCCTTGACTCTTCTACCAACCTATTTCATGTCAAAATGACCCTCAATATACTAATTATAAGAGGTCATAAGATATATATTTTAGACTTGTATTTTATTCTAGGAGCTTTGCCTAGTAATCTTCCAAGTTATAATATTGGAAGACTAATTTTCTAACCCACTAATGGCCTTTACTTGGTTAAGTTGACAGTTATACCCTTTTAAAATTATAGGTCCCTTCCATGAATTTACTAAATATATAAAATACTTATGTTTAATATATACACATGATGGCATTAAATTTTTTTAGGAACACATTCAAGTATTCAAATATACCATTGTTATAAATCAAATTTAACATGAAGATGTGGATTTTCACATATTCAATTATTCATTAAATGAAATGGCATACTCTTGGTATGTTGGTTTATTATATAGTTGCATCACATTATGTGATACGTTGCAAACCTTGTTAATTATCAAATTTGGCATACCCACTAACCCTTCTATGTTATTTTACCAATTTGACACAACTTATAGAGAGCTAAATGAATCTAATGGTGTGTTCAAATATTGCTTTCATAATTTATATAAGAGGTTAAAATAACCTATCCTTCAAATGAAGGACATTGGTATTTCATTCTACCTTTAGTAATTATATCGTCTAACTATAATGTTCATTTATTGGACTATATATTCTCTTTCATCCTTAGCATTAGATTACCAAGAAGTTGTCACCATTGAGAAATAATTTACTGTTGACCTTTCATATTATTTGAAACATAAAATTGTTTAAAACAAAAATAATTTGAGTTACCTACCTACAAGTCAACCTATAGAACATTTTGGGCCTTATAATTAAGCATTACATTAAGCTTATTATCATCCATGTCTCCTTATAATAAATGAGAACCCTACCAATTTATTCAATGCATATAATTATATTAATTCAATGTATTATTAATAGTTTTAGTCATTTTGTTTTAGTGGTTAAATAAATTTTTGGTATATTACTAGTTAAATGTTAGTTTTTTTAGGATATCACTAATAAGCAATATATAATCCAGGTTGTGAGACTAGGCTTAAATATAAATAGTTTGGATCATACCATCATGGAATTAGACATCATGTTGAATCAATTTTGTTGACTATAAACATTCCATTAATTAAGCATGTACCATTCCAATAGAGCATCATTAATGAATATGATGAATTAGATGATGAGGTTATATTAGTAATTATAGGTGAATCCATGACATAAGACATAAGTAGAAAGGAGTTTCCCATACTGTTTTTGTACATCCCTAGTGGGATTTAATTGTACAATGTAATTTTTTAAAATTTAACTCCACATATTCAACATTAGAATTCAACATGAGGTCTAATCATTAATAATAATGAAAAAATACTAAATTTGGTAACTATTGTAACTTGGATTTACACCCTTTGCAGAGATGTCTCAGTTCTCCTCATCCAAGTGGCATAATTGAAACACCTCTAGGCTTGTAGGTAGCTTATGAATGAGGTGAATATCTAGATATAGAGAGTTCCCTTGATGTACCACTTTGGATCACTACTACACATAAAATTTGTGAGGGAAAAGGGAAATAAAAAACTTAAAACAAACTATCCTAAGTGGGGTGAGACACCAAATTGATTTATGACTACCAACCAATTGCATGTTACATATATAACTAAGAGACTAACTAAACATAAACTTCTCTAATCTGAATCTTCTCACATCAGTATTTCATTATGAAGGTTATGATAAATGTTTAAAATAGGAGGAATAGACAAGAGGCCTAAAATATAACTATTTGAGTAGGCTAACTCACTAAACCTTGAAACCTCATAAGATACTCTGCATGACCTACAAGAAGAAGCTTTCAAACTACAAATAGGTGAGAGAATGAAATAATCATACTAAGGAAACAAGAGTCTTCAATTATGAAAAATCAAACATTCTAAAAAAACACACTAAAAATAGTCATAGAAGAGGTAAAAATAGTATTATTTATTGATCAAATGGTATGAAAATTAGTAGGGATTTTTCATAATTAGGTTTATCATAGTTTACAAAGGCTAAAATAGCTAGTTCTTATAAAACTTGAGAGAGAGATAAAATAAGAGATAAGTCCAAAGGTCAAAAGGATACTTATCAAGCTAATAAAATGAGTTACATATGAATGAGAAGAAGATGTGAAATGAACCTTGCAAGGTTTGGAATCACAAGTGTCACCCCCAAGTCATGAAACTCATGAAAAATGGCATGAAATTCCCTTTGTTGGATTAGAAAACTACCTTCATGATTTATCCCTATTTAAACATAAAAAAAATTAATAGGTTTATGTATGATGATTGAAATTATAGGTAAGGATTTCATACATTATTATCCATTCATTGGTTACAATCTTAGTCATCTTGAATCATCCTCAAATGATCTATCACCTTCTGTAGTCAAAATAACTCTTCCTTCACACACCTTGCACACTTGGCATAAAAATTGGCTTTAGTTTCATATTAAATTATATAAAATGGAGTGTATGACATATTTTAATACCCTCCATTGACTTAGAGACATCATACATACATTAAAAAGGATCTCACTTGGAGTTTTCACACTTCTCACCCTCTTGCTCACAATGCTAGTTTTGATTACTTTAGATGAGAGATATTATTTAAACACTTAGGATATTTATAAAGGCATTAAATGTAAATATTTAGTTATTAAAATTATATATATTCATCCAAAAATTTATTTCATCTCTTGAATGTTCCTAGAACTTCCAAAATGCACAAAACTATCAAAGAAGGCCTTTCCGTACCATGTCTATATAGGTAAGGTAGCACAAAAATTGATGAGGAGAGATAAGTAGTCCTATAAAACCTCATACAACTTTAATTTCCATTTCATCCCAAATATATATATATATATATATATCCATGATTGTTTTCTCCATCATGTCTCTTTCAAGGGTTTAGTAGGGTTTTAGGTTTATTTTGTCCTTAAGCTTTATTCATAAAGCCCTGATGTTGAAATTGAAAAAATATTTTAAAACATGATTTAAAAGACAAATAATAACCTATCTAAACTCATTTTTCCTCCATGAAAATCCATAGAGAATATATGAGCACTCAAAACTAGCCTATTAAGCTTATTTCACATTTCTTGCAAGATTAATGTGTTTTAAATTCTAAAATTGACTTTTCCATGGATTTACCTACATCATAATTTCTCAAACATGTATAAATTCAAGAAATTAAATTTTTTAAATCATATAAAAATCTTACCAAGAGATATAAGTGATTTTGGACCCCCAATTCATTATAAGTCCCTTTAAAGCCCAATGGGCTTAGCCTGTACCCTATTAATTTTGGCTATCTAGACTAATATCTCATGGTTTGGTTGGTGCATCATTATTTTTAACACCTATTTAAATATAAAAAATTAACCACAAAAATTTCCAAGCACTCTTTTTCATTTCTTCCTGTCATTCACCAACTAGGCCTAATTAGAGCTTGTCTAGTTGGACTATGTCTAAGAGTGTTTTGATCATTTTGAGAGTTATAAGATTCAATAGGTGTTACCTATAACCTATTAAAATTTTATATACCTTAAAATATGTTATTTTAGGTTACTAAATATTTATATCAATTTTCTCACCCTCCTTGGCTTCATTTGCTTGTTTTGCCAAACCTTGATTTTTCTTGACTAGCTAACCTAAAAGACAAAATAGTGAGATCCTCCATTTAAATGAAAGGTAAAGGTTTTAATAGTTTTATTAGGTAATAATTAAAATTTTTACCAAATTGATAAGATATATTTCTCTATTGAGGTAGCTAAGCAACTCAATTTTCTCAAAAAAGGCCTCCAAAAGGATTGTTTTCTTGCATCTTTCACTTCCAGCTAAGAATGACCTCTCCAAGCTAAGTAAAATGTGATTAGGTTTCTTAAAAATGTTATAAACATTAAAATAATTCTTAATAATCTTGTAATTCATCCAAAAAATTATCTTCTCCCTTAGATTCCTCATTCTTACCCATTAAGCAAAGAGTCCCTTAGTGAAACTATACAGACTGCTACATTTGGGATAATATGAAGAGTAGATGGTCAACTTGAAGGGATTATTGGATATTGTGAAAAAAATTATTAATAAATAATTAAACATTTCAAGTTGTTATTAAACATTATTTATCCTCCTAAGCATAGTCATCTCCTTACCTTTAACAAGATTGCACACTCAACTGTAGGTTCATATAGGGCCTTAAGAGGTCTTATGTAAGCTTACTTCACATTTTAGAGAGTTCATGGAGGTCATAATTATATTAATTAAGGTTTTTATAGGATAATTTAATAATTTAAACTTTAATTTTACCCTTTATATGCACTTTGACTTCACTAAATTGAGTTCTCTCTCTCTCTCTCTCTCTCTCTCTCTCTCTCTCTCTCTCTCTCTCTCTCTCTCTCTCTCTCTCTCTCTCTCTCTCTCTCTCTCTCTCTCTCTCTCTCTCTCTCTCTCTCTCTCTCTCTCTCCTAATTGTGATACCCTACTCTTTGACTCCTATAGGTGTATATTTACTTAATTGGACCTTAGTCATGATTTTTTAAGACCATCATTGAATTTTTAAATACAATATCATATGAAAATACTTAAATATACATTTAATGGGCTAAAACACCACAAAGACACCCTGTTTAAGTCATTGTTTCCATACTCTATTGTATGTGCACATTTCATTGAGAAGGGACACCTATAGGTGTCCATGAAGCTTAAAACACTAGATATGAGCATAATCCTAATTATTTAAATGTAAATTAGTTAAAAATTAAAAAAATAATTGCATTCCAACCATAATAATATGTTTTTTCTTCACTTTAGGATTTCAATGGTCATTCAAACTTCAAATCCTATAGATATGAATGTAGGATTTTAGTTTTTTTAAAGGCATCTTTGAGGCCTTCAAATTATATATTATATTCACTTTATAACCTAATTATTTGGAACGTATCCTATCCATTCTATATTATATAAGGTTTATATATTTATATGTTTCAAAATTCATTACAATCATGCTATATGATATTCACAAAATACCCCTAGACCTTTGTTTTCACCTTTTTGGGAATGTTTCCCTGAACTCAATCTTTGCTTCCTCCAAGATGTTTACCCTTCCATTTGTCATTTTATAACTTAATATATGGCTTAAAATTTTAAATTACATGATATAAACCAAAAAATGGGTTTACCACACTCCATCCTTTTGTATAAGTGCCTTCATGCCTCTCTGGTACTTGTAGGTGGGCTTTACACATACACAGGTAATGGGTAATCTTGGGTAGACTACAAGCTGTGTAAGTTTGTAAACGATACTATGTCTTCACCAAGTATCCAAATTCAAACTTATAAATCTTAAAATATTGAAACACATATCAAGCTTTCAACCTCTCATCATGAAATAATCAAGGAGGTTATTGTAGGTGTGTATGTGTTTTATGCAGGTAGTGAGCATAGAATAGACTAAGATATGTTGATGAATGGCATTATAAACAACTCTAAATAATTTTAAATCCTTAAAATGCATGATTTCAATTTATTGAACTCTAATAAAATATTCATAACATTTATTCTAATGTGAAAACCTCTTGAAAATATCTAGAACAAAGTAGGCATAGGTGTCTAATGACTGGATGGTGTGGTGAATGAGCTTGTAGCCAAACTTACACTTAACCAAACATAAAAATGAAAAATAATCATCTCATAATGAATTTAACAATCTGAAACACCCTCATTACCATTTAATGAACAACATAAACAATCTCTATACATGTGACTGCAAGTGAGATTGAGTGAAGAGTTGTCTATGAGGAATTATAAGATTGAAAGTTATCTAAAGTGTGTTGAGATGAAACTGAGCATGTAAATATGTGATAATATGGCCTTATTAGCTACGTAAAACCATATTATATTCACATTATACCTCTATAGTAGACTAATATTCTAGAACAAGGAAGAACTTGATTGAAATTTCACAATGGTGACACCTTCCTACAACATGAGACAACTTGCCCATAAAAAACCATGAAAAATGAAACCAAGTATGAAGCTAATTTTATAATTTTTCCTAAATCCTATGGATTCAATCTCACCAACTAAATTGTAAGGACTTGCCCAAATTGGATCAAAACCTATAAGGTGTAGGAAATAGTGAGTAGAAAAACACAATAAACTTGTGAGGGATGGTTAATAAATAAATGTTGAAAAATAATTACATTATTTTTATGAAAATTAATATATTTTATTTTAATACCACCTCCCAAAATCATTTGAATTGAAACCTCTTCTACTCACTGTACTAAGCACAAACCTGCTGGTCACTTTTATGTGTCTAAAAAGGCAAAAAAGGAGTAGAATGGTTTCGGCTTAAAAATAGCACTTAAAAATAATATCAAACATGTAAACAGACCTAAGGAAAATGAAGATATGTTCCATGGCATTTTACCACATGTCACCTTCCCTCATGGGTTGTACAAGTGCTAAAATCCCCCTTTTCAGTTGATCACTTGATCTTTAGTTGGATAATATACAAGTTTTAGATGAGACTAAAATTCCTAATAGGTAATTTTACATATTTAATGTTTGAGAGGAAATTATGTCACTTTTACACCTTTGAAACCATGCCACTTGCATTTATGACCCCTAAAATGACTTTAAAATATATAAGGATTAATATGATTATGACCAAGGCTAATATAGCATAAAATTACATAAAATGGACTATAAAATACCCCATGACAAATATTAGACCCCTATAAACCTATAAATACCATTTTTTAACCTATAGGGGTCCCAATTTTACCTATAGGGTCAAATTTGGTCAATAGTAACCATAAAGTAGGCATATAACCATTCAATTAGTTAATGATCACTATGAAACAAATAAGGAAAACATAATTTCCTATATTCCAAAAAATAGTTACATAATTCTAGCCACAATTAGTATAGTATTATGGCCACTACTGTCAATATACACATGGATAATTAATTAAATTTTAATCAAGAATAATGTCATAATAATAAATACAATACAAGATACAAGGCTCCATGGAGCATGAGTCTCATGAACTCAAGTATCTATGGTAATCTCAAGTGTAGTCTCTAATGAATTAATATTATGGGGAGGGATAACATCATTCAAGCACTTTTCCACACCAACCATAGGCCATCACTCCCACACACAATCCCCTAAGTAGGGAATGTCCCTCCCTTCACAGATGGGTAGATAGTGATGATGTAGGAATCTAGAGAGATCATATAGTACCAGTATGCTACAAGATTTCTAAAATATGATGTGTACCATAAAAAAAATATGTTCTAAGATGATATCCCACAAGCATGTAAATAAAATATATGAAATGACAATGTTTAACTAAACATTAATTTTTCCAAAGTTTTAATATATTTAATGATTTGTAAGATCAATCAAATTCATACACATCACTTGATCATATTACCTTCATCTTTCATTGGTGATGCTAAGTAAGCTAGTGAAGCCCATCTCCCACTTATTAGTACTATAAATGTTATATTTGGATTACTTCCTATTAGCAAGCATAAAACATGTTAATTACATAAATAATCAAGGTAAAGACATTTATTCCATAAAATATATGCAATAAATCTCAAACATATTATTTATTTTAAAAATAATATAGGCAAATAAGTACAATCCTAATAAGACATACCATATGGGTATAATTATACTTAGTTTACAAGATACTAATTATCAAAGTAACTCAAATTTATAACTATGTAGGTTAACAAGATATATCTCAATTCTTTTTCATGTGCAAAATTTATAAAATATAAAAATTGGTCATAATTCAATTCAATGCTCAGAATTAAACAATAATCCAATTTTCATGTTAACCTTTTACACATATAATGAACTGTATGCATTAAGTTATGGTATTCTTCATTATAGATTATATAACTCAATTAACAATCAAACTATATACCATATTTATAAACATACTTATCATACATAAAAAATATATGCTATATTTATTTAATATTACATTATTTCCTCATTCAACTATAAGCTATATACAAGTATGAGTACACACACACACACACACACACACACACACACACACACACACACACACACACACACACACACACACACACACACACACACACACACACACACACACACACACACACACACACACACACACACACACACACACACTCACTCACTCACTCACTCACTCACTTAAAATGTCTCATCAATTTTCAAACATATATAATAGTATATTCATGATCAATAGATACATTATTATCAATTTTATATTGTTCATCTAATGAATTTATAAATAGATACAGGGTATGCACATACTATAACTATGATGGCTCATTTTATTATGTATTACCTATATGTATACACTCATATAAAAATGAAGAAAGACATGTATTGTATATATAACACTTATACCATTCCTACCTTTCGAATAAAAACAAATGAGATATTATAACATATCCAATCCAATGTGTATTTAAATCTCAAATACATTAATTCAAATATTTTATCTTCATGTTTTGTGTAAAAAATAAATTATATTGGTAATGAAATTAACACATTTATCTTAATATATAATTTCACTTTATTTTCATGTTCTAAGTTTGTCATCATACAATCCTCATATATGTACTTCATAGCTCATAGACACATTCATCTTAACCGAGTATTTTATGAGAATTTAAATATGTAGAAGATTTATATATATGAATTCTTAAGTTAAATTGTCTTAAAAATTTCTCAATCGCACTTAAGTATATATTATCCCTATTCAATATGTAACCCAAAAATTTAGATAATATAAAGACCAATAATAATTCAACCAAATGCCTAATAATGACTTTGAAATAGGTGAATAAACCCCTATTATTGTAGGTAGATTACCTAATCTCATTGTATGTAACTAATAAAATTATATTTCATTTATATGACTTGATAAAGACACATGCTTAATAATATATTCATAGACAATTCCCCAATGTCCATACTTAATTTCATTACCAATGCTCAACCATATAATGTTTTTTTTTTAATTATTAATAAATAATACTTAGTCAATGTATATATTAGAGCACAGGTTCATACATACATAAAACACACTAAAAAATCTTGTAGTCCAACTAAGAATCAACTAAGGTTCACATTGAAATGCACATAGAGTATATTTAAATCAATATACCTTTTCATGTTTCATTAAAATGGATTTGAATCCCTAATGATGTTTGTCATTGTACCTCGACTTAGACTTATATACATATATACATTAACATTTGCATGTACCATATACTATAATATGTATATATACTCTAAGTTGATAAAGACATGTAGGGTATATATATGCACCATATATATACCCACACATATTTTTAGACAAAAGTCTATGTTTTAAACAACCTCATTTCATTCCAATTTACCACATGACCTTCATACACAATATTTATATCACATTTGCATATAGACCTAGGGTTTAGGTTTTAGATTTTATAGGATATATCTTTGGTTCTATGGATGGCCAAATCATTCACAAGGGCCAATATTTATTCATTTAAATAAATTTAGCAGGTGTAAACTAATAAAACCGTTTTATTCAATTATAATGACATACTTTTGTTTTATCATACAAGAATTCAAATGCATTACCAAACTCATAGATCTTTCACAAATTCATTCTTGCCTACTAAATTACATTCAATCTCCTTCCTTTTTTCATGTTATCCACTATTCTCCCACATTCTCTATCTGTGTCGAATCTTATCCCCCTTTTTCCTTTTTATTTATTTTCTTGTACACATGAATGCCACTAATTTCTCCCATTTTCCTCAAATAAAAACAAGACCAAAACTATGCATGGTAGAAATATATCAACAAAAAAATATTCTACCAAATTTCATGAATAATTATTAAATCAAATGATATGGTTAAAATCAAGTTAACATAGACCAAAAATCCCTAATTCATCCAAAAGTTCCATAGTTTTCTATCATTATTTTAAACCAAAATTCACATGGTCATTTGAATTAACATGCCCATGGATAGAATTTTAAAAGTGTAATATTAAAATAATTGTTAATGATAACTATCACTTTTCAAGTCTAATTAACATAACACTCATGTCTATGTATTCAAAAAATAGTTAAGGGTTAGTTCATAAGATAGTTTAGGTTGTTATTTAATCATATTAACAAGGATTGATATCAACATAGCTTCCAATAACCAAGTGACTAATGTAAATTCATAACAAGATTTGACTATAATAACAAATCAAATAACTGTTATACCAACATCAACATAATGATATTATAACAATATCATTTTTTATCATTACTACTATATATACTATCCAAATGTATTTATTATCTTGTAAACACAAAGGCATGAATTTGAAATAATGATATTTCCCAAATATCATATAATAATCAACTAATGTATTAAGACATTATAAATACACTCTATTTAATCCATAATCAATAGTAGATAAATACAAATCATGTGGATTTACTTACTTATTAATCATTAACATTAACAATCATGAATACGATAACATGACATGATCATAAAAAAAAATTATGAACCCAATCTATGTACTATATTCATAATTCAATCACACAATTATGTCTACATAAACATTAAATGAAAACTAACTCATAAATTAGGCACATAATCTATCATCTAAATGAATATATTATAAATGACATACTACATCTAACAATTCATATAGAAAATGCTAACTATCATGGTGTGTACATGGTTTCTATTTTTTCCTCTCACATCCCCCAATACCTCCATCTATGCCACCCTCTCTAATGATATTCTGGTGGTTAGCCCATAATATCATGATATATATCCATCAAATACTACTGGAAAAACTAAAAACATGATCATAATGTAAATAATATACAAATATAACTAACTCATAGTACTAGGGTTTCGAGGCCCCTTCAAAACCTGCTTTTACCATAATCTAAAACTAACTCATAGTAATTTAATCATGTAAATGAAATCAACATACAACTATCCCATAATGACATATGACTTACAACTTATTTAAATAATTATATATTAGTTTAAAAACCATAATTATCCATAGATAATTACGTAAATTAGCTTAGAGAGAAAGTGGGATGTGATAAAATAACAATCAAATGTCTTTTTAAATAAACTAAAATAAAAATTAGAAGAGCTAGAGAAATTGGATGAGGAAGATGTGGGATATGCATATAAAGAAATATTATTCTATGTTCTTACTCAATTTTCTAACCTAGTTTAAGGTGATCAACAACTAAATTTCAAAATATATGTGATCCTCTCAATAATAAAGGCATTAAAAATTGTAATTTAAAATCATGAAAATAGTGTCATGAACAGAAAAGTGGAACCAATGAGATTCAGAGTTAAAAAGACTTAAGCTAATTCAACACT
Organism: Torreya grandis; assembly: GCA_037957365.1. Lineage (NCBI taxonomy): Eukaryota > Viridiplantae > Streptophyta > Pinopsida > Cupressales > Taxaceae > Torreya > Torreya grandis. Next base: position 783,321 of record JARHVA010003333.1, on the reverse strand, counting down.
CCTTATACTTCAACTACTGATGACAAAGCTATAATATCATTTAAATTTGAATAACCAATCATATGCCTTTTGGATGACCAATAAAATGAGGAGGATGCTTCCACAACATCCATATTAATTACGGAACATCCTAAAAGTGAATCACCATTTGGCTACCATGAAGAGAACATTCATAATAGGTTAGATCTTCGAATATCTCTAGTAGGTATGGATTCCCACCCCTACCCTTCTTTTAAATTCAATGGTTTAGCATATTTAATTCTCAAAACCTACTCTAAGTTATTTTTGGAAATTAAATGTAAGAACACTACTTAATATTATAAAAAATTTCTTTATTGGAATGAAAAAAATAAATGAATCTCTTTGGGATAATGTTTTTCAATGTAGATTCCAACATATATGCAACTATATGTGTCCCGATCCTGGTAGGTAATCTACCAACCATATCAAAATCCTAAGCATGAATATATTCTAATTTAGGTGTCTAACTTGTAAGGATATTTTATTCCTATTCAATGAGCATTTCTTCCTCAATCTACTTCCAATTTTGAATTATCCTAGAAAGGTATGTAAACAACCTCCTCTTTCCCTTTCTTGTTTTTTTTTAAATTTTCCTTCTTGTTCATTTTTGTTTGTTTAGGTTAGTTTATGTCTAATTTCTTACGTTGTTTTCTGATTTTATTATTTGGTCTATCCCTAATGTTTTCACCTACGGTTCCATGTTAATCAAGAGAAATTATGAATGAAAGGATTGAAAATTAAGTAGAATAAATGGCATTCCAAAGTGTATAATTCTTTTACATTTTCATAATTTTGAAGGCCTATGATTCTAAATGGAACATGGATTTTAGAAATGTTTATTTTCTTGTCTAAAACCATCAAATGCACTTAATATAATATCATAAGATGAATAACCACTAAATATTTTTAGTTTGTCTTAATGATTATTAACTTGTTGAATTCAATTATTGAATTTCATTTTTTTACTAAAAACATCCTATTTATTGATCATGAACTAGTCAAAGATAACATCATTGATGAATATGATAATTAGATGATGAGTTTGTAGTAGGCTTTCTAGGTGAATCCATATCACAAGACTTAAGTAGAAAGGATATTCTCATATTATAATAATAATCAAATGTCCCTTTAAATTATGAAAAATTAAAATTAGAAGAGTTAGAGTAAGTAGATGAAGAAGATGCAGGCTATGCATCTAAATCAATATTATCCTATGCTCATACTCTTATATTTCCTACTTGGTTCACTATGATCAACACCTAAATGTTAAAATATATGTAATCCTCTTATCAATAGACACAATTAAAATTTAAATTTAAAATCGAGAGCACAATTTCATGAAAAAAGAAGTGGAACCAATGAGATTCAATGTTAAAAATAACTTAATATGATAAAACTCTCCACATACTTCAACAATTGATGACAAATATAGAATATCTTTGGCATTGGACTAACCAATCAAATGACTTTTTTATTACTAATAAAATGATTAGGATGATTACAAAATAATTGTATCCATTAAGTAATAACCTAGAAGTGACTCACCATTTGGCTACCATGAATATCACACTCCTATAAGGTTAGATCTTCACATGTCTCTGGTAGGTATGGATGCCCACCCTTACCCCTCTCCTAAATTCAATGTTTGCACATAGGTATTTCTCAAAAACTATCCTAAGTGATTTTTTAAATTAACTATAATAATAGTACTTAATATTCTAAAAATTTATTTAATTGGAATGAAAAGAAAATATATGAATCTCTTTTGGATATTGTGTTTCAATGCAAATTCCAACATATATGTAAGTATATGTGTCCCCTCACCTTATAGGTCCTCTAAAAACGTTCTCAAAATCTTAATCATGAATAAATTATCCTTAAATTTTATAACTTGTGATGATGTTTTGTTTTTCATAAATGAGCATTTCTTCCTTAATCTACTTCTAGGCTTGAATCAGCCTAGCAAGTTATGTAAACAACCTTCTCTTTCCCTTGTTTTATTTTCTAATTTTCCTTATTTTTACTTATTGTTTGTTTAGATTATTTTAGGTTTGATTTCTTTTTTTGTTTTATGATTTCATTTTTGGGTCAATCCAAATTATTTTTCCCTATGACTCCATGTTGATCACAAGATATGATGAATGAAAGGCTTGAAAATTAAGTAGAATAGTTGGCATTCTAGAGTGTAAAAGTTAAATAATCTTGTTTGAAAAATTACATGAATTACTTTAATTATTTTACATTTTCATAATTTTTAAGGCCTAAGATTATAAATGGAATGTGTATATTTTATAAACATTTATTTTATTTACTAAAACCATCAAATGCACTTAATATAGTATTTGAAGATGACAAATCACTAAATTTATCTACATTTGTCTTAATGATCATGAACTTGTTAAATTTCATTTTTTTGTATGAAAAAATCACATTCATTAAGAATGAACAAGTCTAAAAGAGAATCATTGATGAAATCAATGAATTAGATGATTAGGTTGTAGTAGTCTTTCCAGGTGAATCCATAACACAAGGCCTGAGTAGAAAGGAGATTCCCATACTAGAATAAAAGTTAGATGTCTCATGAAAGTAGCTAGAATAAAATTATAAGAGATGTGTAAATTTGGTGAGGAATATGAATGATTTTAATTTAAAAAAATATGATCCTATGCTCCTACTCCTACATTTTCCAACTTGGTTCAAGGTGATCAAAAACTAAATTTTAGAATCTATGTGATCCTTTCAGAAATAGAGGCATTCAAAATTACAATTTAAAATCACAAGAGTAATTCCATGACCAAATAAGTGGAACCCATGAGATTTGAAGTTTGAATTGACTTAATCTAATGTAACTCTCTGAATACTTCAACCATTGATGACAAAGCTATAATATCATTGACATTGGAAGAACCAATAATATTCATTTTAAATGACCAATCAAATGAGGAGGATTCTTCCATAGCATCGATATCAATTAAGGAATAGCCTACAAGTGACTAACCATTTAGATACCATGAAGAACACACTCCTAATATTTTGGATCTTAAAATCTATCTAGTAGGTATGGATTCCCACCCATATCTCTATCCTCAATTCAATTTTTGGGCATAGGTATTTATCAAAACCTATCTTAAGTAATTTTAATAAATTAAATGTAGCGATACTACTTAATATTCTCAAAATTTGCTTAATTAGAATTAAAAAAAAAAACATAGATGAATCTCTTTGGGATAGTGTGTTTTAATTCATACTAAAACATAGATGTAATGTCCCCTCACTTGGTAGGTCCTCTACCAACCTTTTCAAAACCCTAAGCATGAATATATTCTACTTTACGTGTCTAACTTGTGAGGGTGTTTTATTGTTGGTCAGTAAGCATTTCCTCCTCGATCTACTTCCAGGCTTGAATTATCCAAACAAGTTATGCAAATGACATTTTCTTTCCATTTCTTGTTTTTTAATACTTTTTCTTCTTTTTCCTTAATTTTTGCTTAGGTTAGTGTGGGTTTGATTTCTTGCATTATTTTTTGATTTCATTGTTAGGTCTATCCCAATTATTTTTCTTTATGGTTTCACATTGATCAAGAGAAATGATGAATGAAAGGCTTAAAAATTAATTAGAATAGATGTCATTCTAGAATATAAAATTTAAATAATCTTACTTGAATACATGCATGAACTATTGTAATTATTTTAAATTTTCATAATTTTGAAGGCCTATGATTCTAAATGGAACCTGAATATTTTAGAAACATTTATTTTCTTATCTAAAACCATAAAATGCACTTAATATAATATTTGAATATGATGAGGCACTATATTTATTTAGATTTTACCCATCGATTAGTTCCCAACACTCATTAAATTACACCTAAATGTCTTTTTCAAAGGAAAGATTTTTTTTCTCAAATGCAAAATCCTGAGTTTTTCTTAAAAGGGTAATTTATGAGACTCTACCACATGATTTACCGCATAGGTGGTAGTGGAACAAGGCCCTGAATGAGACTAGGAGTATATTTTTGGGGCTTGTAAAAGCATGTCTAGTAGAAAAATAATGCCCATGAACTTATAATCTAAGTCAAATTGAAATATTTTTATCCCTCATAAATTTTAATTACTTGATCAAATGTGAATATTTATGTGCAAATTAAAAATTTTAAAAATATTCAATAATTTAAGAACACACTAATGGCATTTGGCTAGAAATGGAACTTAGTATGTCACATGTTGTAGTATACTTTTGTACCTTCATGTATTGATTCTATGAAATTTAATTATTTTTATATAATTATCATTGTTTTAGGGTGAGAAAATAAGATTCTATATTCTTAAAGTACTCAAGAGTATTTTCCAATAGAGTCACCATTTATTGTTGCTTGAACAACACACCATAAATTCATCCCTAAATTAATGGATCCTCTATTTTATTTGTAGTTAAATCTCATGCTTCAAGGAGATTGGTAGTTTTGATTGTTTAATTTTCCATCTTTGGGTTTATATGTTAATATATGTATAATTTAATTATATAATGCCGTTAATTGAATTATCCAAGTCTATAATATCATTTATCATTATACACTCTTGGTCTAATTTACATATGGGACTGCATTGACATAACTATCTGAATTGTTTGAGTCATGTTTTAGAAATACATCAAATTTCCATTTTCCAAGCCATTTCACCTTATATTTAAGAAATTTATCTAAAAATTATAGGTTCTTTTTTTTCTTAATAAATTAAATCCATTTCTACTTCATTTATGATTAAACTGACTAAGTGTTTATATAGTTTTAACTTTTCACTTATTTAATTTTGTAAAAATTAATGTAATTTGTTTGGTGTTGAGATTTTAACTCATTCAAAATGGATTTACTTTCATTAAGTTTATGTGCACTTTTTCCTTGATTTCAAAAACTTAGTCTTTTCTATTTCAAAAATAATTATCCATTTTTATTTCAAAGTTCTAAACAGTTTGATTTTAAAATTATTAATATATTAATGTGATTGTCCTAGAGTGTTTTGGCTTAGTTTTCTTTTAGTTTTATATAATACATGAGATCTTTGGATTTTTTCCAAGTGTAAAAAACTCATTCACTTATGCTCATGGCTTCTTCTTTGACCTATTATTTTTTTTAAATGTCATGAGCCTCTAGAGCCTTGATATTGTGACATGTGGCATAAATCTAGAATTTCAATCTTGATTAAACAAAGTATATATCCCAAGAGAGCATATAAATACTATAAGATATAAATCTCCCAAGTTCTATATATCACAACACATTTCATGATATTTTTCAATTGGGATTCAATAGACCAAAGTCTGTATCTATGTTCCATATATAGAATATTTGATTAAAAGGCACCATGTAGAAGAATCCTATTATCCCTTGATCAAAGGCAAAATTTAAAAAATTAAAAAATTTACTAAGTTTTTAGACCTATTATAATCTCTAGGATCATTCCATATGTCATGGTCATATTTACTCAAGATGGTGAAATAAATATACAAGTAACATATCCCAAAATAATCTTAGTCAATAAGATGACACCACGTGGAATCAATATGAAAGCTTAGAAATTAATGGAGTAAAGAGAGTAGGTGAAAGAAAAAAAAGAAAAAAGTGGCTAAGATGTTTATATCTAACCAAGTGTATTGATCCTACTAGTCTACTTATTGAAGACAAAAAAAAATCTAAGAAGATTTTCATAGCCTAAAGGCTTGATATAAATCCAAGTGTCACAATCCTGATTACTCACTATTGAGAACCAAAGACTACATAAAGAGATAGGTGATGTGAGAAATAAACACATGGATGTTATTTTATTAATTCATGAGCCTAAATTTTAATCCCATCTTTCCCATCAAGGATAAAAAATCTTGTGATGGATCATTGTACTCAAATTAATCTATAAAATAAAGTTACAAGTCATTTACCAATGAATAGATGATTTAAAATGGATATAGTTGAATGAAAATATTGTTGAGAACATTAATCATGTAATGAAATTAACATTGGTATCTATCACATATCACATAAGACAAAAATGAGTCCTTGAGTAGGCATGGTCTCTAAATACAAAATCATGGCTGGATGGCAATCCCAATGTGATTTGAACTATATTTAATTGTAATTTTTTAATTCCCATTTAGTCAAGCATGGTCCTTTATATTTCCATGATAAAATTGAGTAGGATGATTTCTTAAATGATCTCAAGTAGACCCAATACATTAATTATTGTAACCACCCCAATTAGTTGGTTAAATATAAGACTCCATGGATTGATTTATCTATATAAGACTAATTCATCAATGTAATGACGGTTGGCTCCTTTTAGATAGAACATAGTAATGGATCAGACTAGCCAGATCATAGTGGATTAAAAATTATATTTCCAATAAGATATTTTATTTTTAAATTTTATTTATTTCTAATTATTTTTCCCCTTTGCAAGCGTAAAGGCTTTCTGGACTCATGTTTGTAAATTTGACTAATATTTGATGAATCCTAATATTTTATTAATGGAAATATATTTTATGTGAAATATTTTTCAATTTATATGCTATTTTACACATATAAATGATGGCTAGTTTCCCTTGGTTCTCATTTTTAATTTCCCTCAAAATATTTCACCATTATTTTTTCATGTTTGTGTTATTCTAGCCTAGAAAATAGTAGTTTCTTATAGAGACTTATCTACTCTAAAGTAACACATTAGGTTCCATTATAAAGTAGAATCATCTTTTATTTGTCCCTACCCTTCCCTCTTATGTTCCTTTTCTATCTTTGTTAGATTAGGTGGATCAATTTCTGAGTTGTAAGTTGTGATTACCTTTATATCTTGATTGAATGACATTTTTTGTTACCATTTGTGTGTTATTAAATCACATGCACAATGAAAATATCTTTAATCAGTTATTTTTTCATGTTAAATTCAAATATTTATTTCCTTATGTATTAATCTCCACAAGATAAAATGCCTATGATTTTGCTAAATTATTCTAGCACCACCATATGCCCCTTTAAATGAAATGGTCATATTAAGCCACTAGGTGAAGATAAATTCACCTAGACTAGGTAGATATAAACCTTAGGAACATGATATTATAAATCCCCTAATTTTAAGAGAAGTATACACAAAAAAAATTTAAACTTTATCAATTACTAATATTTTCTATCTTGAAGGAACTCATTGAGACTCAATATCTATGAGTGCATGCCTTAAAGGGTTCAAGATAAAAGGGGTGGGTAAACCATTGTTGATTCACAATATTTTTGTTCCCTATACCACCACTTAAAACTAAACACATTATTATAATTAATTAACTACCTCAAAAATTCCTTACCTAATCCAAAACTTCTATTTAAGTTTTATCAAACAAAGTCAATCTGGTCCAACCCTATAATTAAAATATATGAGAACATTATAGTATTAGGTTGTCTTATGTTGATCTAGTGCATGACCTAATTGCATTATTAATTTAATGATATAGGGTTAATTGGGTTATATCTATCGGTTAAAAATTTAGAAGAGTTTAGGGTTAGATCCAACTATATATACACATGCTTTTATCCATTTTATAGAGATACAAGGGTTAATCATTCATTTAAAATTATTTAAAATATTCTCTTCCACCAATCTACTTGAGGAGTCATTACTTATGGTTTACACTTGGATAGAATAATATTGTCTTATGGAAATGTCTTGGATGATTAGAATAAGTCATATAGCCTAGATTTGACCTATCTTAGTGATCCTTACAAACCAAAACAGACTCTTAAAAATCACTGTTGGCTAAGGAATACATTTAGTATCAATAGGTTACTCTTCAAGGTAAGTATATCTAACTCTTACTCTTCTATTTTAGTAGATATATATAACATAGGTAATGGATTTTTAATTTATTTATATTTCCATAAATTAGGGTTATATCTATATTAACTTAATTATAATTACTCCATGCATTTTTACTTTTATTTATTATCCCCATTTTATGCCACATGTTTGGGTGAGCACTAGGTCAGATTTTGCTTTACTTTTTCATCTACTTGTGAATGAGAACACGTAGGACTTATCTAGGGTTATCACATGGTATTTCTTTATTAGATGATTTTTAATCTCTCATAATATTTTTGTGGTAAATAATCCCTTGGTTAGGTATAGAAGATCCATATTGGTCATGACCCTAATTATTCAAATGTACAAATAAGAAAAAGGGATAGTGTGATTTACCTTATCTGAGTTAGGATTTATTTGTAGATCATATTTGATTTCCCTTGTATACATTCTAGTGAACCCAATGTGACTCTAACCCTTACAAGTTTTCTTTTATCCCTTTATTTATTATCATCTATTATATATTTTTACTTTTATAGTACTGAATCAAATCTATCGATATATTCTAACATTATTTTCAGAAGTTTAACACATAATCACTAAGATCAACTTTTTATTTATCTATGAAGGTCATATTAAATAATAGGTAACTATATCAATTAGGTTGACTTAGTTCACTTATTAACATATAGAATTTTAAACTTCATTGACCCAATAAACTCTGTCAGCATAATAAAAAACATCATCTAAAAAAATAGTATATAAAAACCAAATTTAACAGCTTCAATAATTACTAGGTTCATTATTACCTTCTTATTAATTTATATTCTTCATTTATAACCTTGATTTTCATAATTTTCAGTCTATAAAACTATAACCCTACAATAAATTGGGTCGACTAGACTAACATAGTTCTGTAGCTTGATTTTATAAATAAAATACTTAATAAACCTATTCAAATATGTTCTTTTGTATCATAATTCATTAGATAACATCAACCCTATCGATTATACTTTGTAATATTTACATACAAGGTCACTTGAAAAGACTCTATACTCTTCAATCAAAGGAATTAACCTATCTTGTTAGTTATTTATTCAATTTTCATTTTTTTAAATTTATTGCTTAAATTAACACACATAGACTAAATCGGATGTTTTTAAATTTATCTATGTATTCACATTTTTTTTTCACACACTTTCGAACACATATCATAAAAAATCATTAAACAACTTCTACCTAACTATCCTTAGATTTATTCTGTTATTTCCTTCTTTTAGCCAACTCTCTATCACATTTATTACAAAAATTATTATAAATTAAATGATTGACCACTTATATTATCATTAATATTTTTTTACTTTCTCTCTAATCATTGTATGTTATATTTCAAAAGTTTTATTAGCCATCATCGGTTTAAGGTTTGTGTTGTGTGCAAAAAATGGATTGATACACTTGTTTATGTGTTTCAATCAAATATTTTTCACAGAATAACTAGATCATATATATTAATAATTTTTAAAACATATCACTACCTTTAGAACATAGTTTATTTTCTCAATTGTGTCTCCTAAAATTTCAAAATTTCTATAAGACATAGTCATCCTGTCTGACCTAGTCTCTTACAAGCTAGTCAATATTATTTTTGAAAAAACATCGTTGACTTATTTGATTGTGTCTTTTCCTAAATTTTATTTTTGTTCTTACCTCTATAATATTTCAACCTACTCAAATCTATAAATTTTGGCTTATAATACTTACTATTTTGTTGACTTTACTCCTAATTTTCATCTTTGCTTTTTGATCTCATGTTCTTATTTCCAACATCATGAAATCCCATATAATAATTTTTTTAGACAACCTTAATCCATATATATGATATATGGGATGTTATCTTATTCATAAGTTTTATATCCTAGATTATTCTCTCTCTTGGATCAATTTTTCTCATCCCTCATCTTTGGACTAAAATATTGTCCAAAATACTCCAACTGATGATACTAATGTATCATATCCATTTTACACTTCTCAAGACATTTTTCTTAAATCCCCTTAGTATAATATAGAGGTAATTGACACAATATTAACCAAAAATCATATAGGAAACCTTTTAAACACTAACAACCTACCTCCTATCAATCTTCCATCTAACAACCCTCACCCTAATGCAAATTTAGGGAATGTTCCTCCTACCAATCCAAACAATCCAACTAACAACCCAATCCACCAGTTGATTCCACTAAAATTATTTCACAAATAGTGAAACAAAAGAACGTAATGTAAACATGTAATACTTCTCAAATGATGCACATGCAACATCATTTGGTAAACATGGCTAATCTGTCTCCTATTCTCCTTCCCAAAATAACAAAAAATTAATCCATCCACATATTAAATATGTTATATGAAATATCATTTCCCAACCCATTAGGCAAAACAATATGATTTAAAATATTAAAAATAAACTTTTAACCCCCTTAATTATTTATATTCATATTAGAAATATATCTCCAACTATTAAATATGATGGGAATAAAAACCTTGCATCTTTTCTTAAAGCATTTGGTACTCTTTATAAAAAGTGGAATCAAACTATTATGTTTCCCACTACCAAAATTTTAGTCAAAACATTCAAAGGTGATGTATTATAAAGGTATAATTAATTCTACCAACATTATATTTGACAAATTGAAGATTTTATCAATCCTCTAGTTAAATAATATCAACACAATGATCTTCCTAAAAATTATCTTAGCTATTTCATTAATGTTAATAAATCTGATTCTAAATTATCTCATGATTTCATTCAACATTATAAATATTTGGCTCATAAAGTTGATCAAAATATGACTGATGATAACTTATTAAAACTATTCATATCTTCCATAATACATTTCCTTCAATAAAAGGTTTGAATGTTTTCTCCCCAAACTCTAAATGATTCTATTAATCAAGTTAAAAGGAAATAATTTCTTATGAAAATATTTGATCCCAACATTAAAACCATTAAGGGATATTTCTAAAATTCCACTAATGCAATCACTATCAATCCTCCTCAACCAAAACTAGTAGTACCCAAAGTGGAAAATTATTAATATTCCCATGTACCGCTAAATTTTCAACAAATGAAACAAATTTTAGTGCCTTATTAACCATTAATCTATGCTAATAATCCACCTACATTATATGATCTTAACAAATAAATTGGTTTCCTACTGATGTTGATCATTCCCATGAAACATATTGTGAGCTTACCAAAATTATTTTTTCATTTATGTTAGGAGATACCTTAAATCATAAGACTATGATCAAAATATGTCATCATGATTATGTTAATGCTTATTAAAAGGAAAAATATTTCAAACCTTCTTCCTCTAACACCCCATAAAAAATTCTACATCTAATCCACAACATTTAGACAAGGATATTTGTGCAATTGATGCTAAGTATGACCAATACAATAATAATTCTCAATACATGAATGTAACTAAAGTCAATTATTGATGTAAACCCACCCACAAAGATCTTGTCAAAAATCCAAATAAAACATCACTCAAAGAACAACTTCTAAAAAATAACACTACAACTAACATACCTTTTGACAAGATTGAGGAACCACTTCTACAATATGTACCTCAAATTATTTCTCTTCCAACTAAAAGTATTTTACCCTCTAAGCCTCATCTTGGTTTCTCATAGTCTAAATCTAATTGGAACTTATTAGATGAACTTAATTTTGGGCCTTGTAAAATACCCCTCATTGATTTAGTTTGTACTTCTCCATATCACCATAAATTTTTAATGCAATAATTACAAGACATTGAAGAACCTTTCTCCCTTGAAGTAGAACAACCTCTTTAAGATCCTACACTAGCAAAAGTACACACTAGTGAGACTATTTTTTATTCTTCCAAACCTTCCATAGAATTCCTTGAATAAGATATAATCATTAATGAAATTCACTTTTGACCCGATGACCTATATATCTTTATTAAAATTGTAATTAATACCACATTTATTGAAAAAATTATTATTAGATGAAGGGTTAGGGATTAATGTTATATAACTTTGGCTAATTAAACAACTTGGGTATAATAAGAATCACCTCAAGTAAACTCATCTTACATGTCATAAATTTGACAAGATAAATCATAAACCACTTTGTTGTATTTGGCTCCCCCTCACTATAGGACCCAAAACCATATGTATCCAACTCAAGGTTCTTGATTTACCATTGTCCTAAAATCTAATCCTAGGCATCCCATGGACACATCACATGAGGGATGTTACCTCTTTAGGTAGCCATTATATCAAATTTATACATAATGGAAAATGTTATAAACATGAGTCTGATCTTAATCCATGTAATATTTAACTAACCCAAAATATCAGTATCAGATTTAAAAAATTCCATGAATTAATAGTGCACCTGTACCTTCATTTTTCAACATGAATCCATATTTATAAGTCACTCTTATCGATTCTAATAATGATTAGCTGAATGAATTATATAAAATTGAAACAATAATAAGCTACATCCCTATGTGATTTTATCATCCCTCTCATTCATGATATCATTTAACTTCCCCCTCTATATAATGCACATGAATCATATTACATAGAATATGACTTAACATTTAATGAATATGCATTGGCCAATTTATTTCAAGTTGTTTTGACCATGTCACCTCCTAAATTTAATAATTTAGGTATATCTCCTTCTAATGATCCTCTAGAGACATATGCATGTACCATATCTCACACCTATTATGACAACTATATCATGGCTCAAACTCAATCATAAGATTTGAATATATCATATTATTTCTATCTATTCTATTGTTTTTTCTTAATTTTGGAAGAAAGAAACTATGTTAATGGGTTTGTAGAAGATACTTGGTTTTCATCCACTCCTCAAAGTCTAAATTTTTCTATAACTCTTATTTATCTAGGTAAAAATACATGAAAATAAGAAAACACTTAAACACACTTGTTTGTTAGACAAGTAGATGTGTGGATTGCCTAGCATGAGCTAGATCCTAAAAGCAAAAGATTTCTAGGAGGCTATCAATCCACCTGCTTTAGACACTTAAGTTGATAAATAAAAATGAAATTATTTGCATAAAATTAAAAAAAATTGAAACTAAAAACATAAAACAATATAAAATAACTAAAATTAAAATAAATAAGTCAAATTCTTTACTAAAACACTGACTATATAAAAGCAACTAATGCTAAAATTTAGTTAAACGTAAGGTTGTGGTTATGGTTTGGTAACGTGATAAGGGTCAAAAGAATGATTTTTTTGGGGTTATAAAATGTTTTAGATGGTAAAGGGTAATGTGCTCAAAAGGTTAAATGATGTTTGGAAAGGAAAAAAATTATAAATGGTGGTTAAGAAGGCAAAAGGGGGAAATGGTGGTAAAGAAGGCAAACGAGGGTAAATGGTGATCAAGAAGGAGAAAGGGGGTAAAGGGTAAAATGGTAAGATGACAAAGGGATAAAGGAAAAATTTTGAAGGGAGACAAGAGGTTGAGAAAATAAAATGACAAAGGGAAAGAAATATTTAAATTAAATAAACAAAAGCAAATATTACCTTCCAAGCTTGAAGAAGAATATTGATGTTGTTGATGATGATGATGTTTTTGAAGATGATGATGTTGGATTATATATTTGGTAGTATTTTTGGGATTTTAATCCTCCTCTAATATGAGTGGCCTCCATAAACATTAGATAACCTACAAGATCAATGTTTTCACCAAAAACCAACTTACACATGGGTGAAGGAGAAGAGGGAACTTATAGCATTTGTTGTCAAGAAACATGCCAAAGCTGTGGAATAGTGAAGTATGGTTCCATATTCTAAGTGGGATAATAAATTAAAAAGGGGATAAGGATGGTGGGATGACCACCTTGTTGGTTTGTTTCCCACCTTGAACATGAGTCTAATTTTGAGTAGTAATCATGCACATGAACCCAAATTAGGCCAAAGGACTTTCCACTAAGCTAATATGTCTTTTGACTAAGAACCTCATTAATTTTGGAACCATTCTCCATGTGGGTGCATTGGTGAATCAGATTATAAGGGTGGTGGGATTCTAAATTTATTAGTTTGTCTTACACCTTACACATGAGTCTAATTTTGAGTGGAAGCTATGCACTTGGACCCAAATGAGGCGAAAGGACTTTCCACCAAGCTAATTTGTCTTTTAGCTAAGTACCCCATAAATTTTATCAACATTAACCATGTGGGTGCATGGTTGAATCACATTATAAGGGTGGTGGGATTCCAAATTTGTTGGTTTGTCTCTCACTTTGCATATGAGTCTAATTTTAAGTGTAAATCATGGACATGGACCCAAATAAGACCAAAGGACTTTCTACCAAGATAATGTATACTTTGGATAAGTGCCCCATGAATTTTGGAACCACATTTATGAATGAGGACAAAAAAATATGTTGAATGATAGCCCCATAGGTAAAAATGTGCCATACTTCAAAGGAGGGGTCCTTTGATGCTTAATGATTCATTAGGTACATTAGAAGAGGGTCCCAGGTGGGGTATGATGTCCCACTCTAAGACACCTCACTTCTAAGCCATGTCACTTACCATATCACCTTTCATATCACCTTCCATTTCACTTACCATGTCATGTTCCATGTCACCTACCATGTCATCATGAATAGTGAAAATGGGTCCCATAGTGAATAGTAATATTGAATAATAATTTTGAATGCTACTTTCAATTAATAATTTTTAATAGTACTATGTGAATAGTGATAGGATAATAGTGATTTCATTAGTTTAAGAGGGATTGGTTAAAGGTTAAGAAGGTTTATAGGGGTTTTAGGGGATCTTAAGGCATTTAGACATCAAAAACTACAAGTGTGTAGTTTTTTAGTATCTACATTTTGCCCTTTTTTATTATGCAACTTTGAATTAACAAGTTACATAAAAAATGGATAACTTGGTCAAAGGTCAAAATTTAATTGAGTATGGGAGGAGGTGTTCCCCCTCAAACTTAATGTTGATGAGGGAAAGTAGAATCAGGTGTATGTTTGAGTAGTTTTTGGTGGGGAGGCACTAAGTGGTGCTATAAGGTAGTTGGGCAATTGAGATAAAAACACGTGAAAAAAATATAAATGAGTGAAATAACCAAGGTCACACATAAACTAAAGTTACTAATGTTGGTAAAAATAAGGGTAAAATATAAGGGATAAGTGACCAATGCACCACATGACTATAACTATTGTTGGGCACACTTATTAGTCTCTTAAACAAGGTTGGTGTTTTTATAGATATCCAAATTTAGAAGTAATCCAAAAAACATAGATGATCTAGTCATGTACAAGGTGGTGCATATTTAAATGTTCAACATTATAAGATTGGTTAGTATGGTCAAAAGGACCAAGGAAAGATTATCACAAAAATATGTAACCATTCAGGGCAAAACGGCCAATATCAAGGTGGAGAAAGGTGAATAGGTGGGGATGGGTTGGTATGGGGTGCCTAAGCTGACTATAAATGAACTAGGATAAATGGATGTTACCTACATAGTTCTATATATAAAATATCCAAAAAACTTTTGGCCCATTGTAGTTCTCTAATGGAGTTTAGATGGGTTGCCTGAATATGATATACCACATGATTAGGTTTGGGTTGATAGTTTGGTAATGGTAAATTATCATGGTGTAGATTGGTGAATAGTCACCATAATAATCCCACATTACTAGGAGGATAAAACAAAGATGGGCAAGGTAGGATAAATAATTGGGTAATAAAAGGCTAAGCACCACAAATGTATTGGGATGGAGCTAAGCAAAAGAAGAGGTGATTTTATAAGGAGGTCATGACTTCTAAAGTTATGTGAGGGCATAAGAATAGAGATAGTATCTATCACTATGAGCCATGTTTTATGAGATGGGTTTGTATCAAGATCTACATATTCTATTTGGTAAAAGGTCATTATTGCTACAAGCTAAATTTTATGGGAAGTAACAAAGTGACTATTTGCAAATAATTTATTTAACGTCTAAGTAAATTTTATGAGGTAGAAAATTGGTAGCATGGTAAGTGATAGAGGATGGACCTTGCCTTACTTACGAGCTACATGGGTTTCAAAAAATGAAAGGTGTTTATGTCTATATCCTCTATCCCAATACCTTAGAACCAATGACTTTAGGTTCTACTTAGAAGAGGCACTACCATCATGGAGGTATGTGGTCTAGGATATTAGTTCTACAACTAGATAAGATGGCCATTCATTTATGATGAATGATTTTTTAAGTGGAATAAAATAAAATACTATCCTACTTAAAGGCATAAGTTTGGGACATAGAATAATGGGATCATAGTGGTAAGTGTTTAGAAGCTATCACCACCAGCAATAGCGGTAGTTTCAAAAGCATGACCATTATAATGACCCATGGCTAGAAGCCAATTTATGTCAACTAGGGAGAAGGTGACAATAATGCAAATAACTACTAGTCCCACAAAGACCACAAGATGACAAAGCAAGCAAAGACATCAATTGTGGATCAGATGATAAGGCTAACTAAAAGACATCATGATAGTGCATAATGACTTGATCAAAATGACCAGTTAGATTGAGGGCTATGTATCCAGAAAAAAAGGTAAGTAGACATGACCATTTCAAATGGGAATATTATTTAATGGAATCAATGACATCATAGTACCATTCCCATAGATGGAATGGATAATCGTGTTTATGAGGAAGAATGGTTAGGTGTTATATTTAAATAATTATGTTAAGGATGAGTGTCTATCATGAAGTTATCTAGTTATATAGCTTATGGATAATATAAAAAACAACATAAGGTTTAAGATGGAAAATAATGGGTATAATGGCAAAGACAATCAATACCCCTTATGATGCAAAATAATCAATATGGAGAATGTGTGCATCTATTAGATACTACATGTAATAGTGATAATGGAAGTACTTGTAAACCAAAAACAAGAAGAAAGGCACCCATGGCCTGAGCTTGAGCCTCAATTCTTACCTCCTTAGTAGTGAATAAGGAAATAATTTTAGTGCATAATATGTAGGGCTGGGGAACATGACCATCAACCTATATATAGAGTGAACCCTCACTATCTAGGGGGATGTATGTTGAGGCAATAAGAAGTGGAACCTATGCAAGTAGAATAGCTAAATCAAATGGATGTAGTGGCTACAATAGTTGAGTAGGGTGAAAGACCCAGAGTGGAATATGATTCTCACCCTATGGGAATGAATGCATAAGAGGAAATAGAATATTCCCTTTAGTGGCTACTAATACAAGGGATGTTATGGATGTTAGTTCAAGGAACAATCAAGTAGAAGGATGGCTGAACACAAATCTAGAGTCATCAAATAATCAGCCTAATGCTTAGGTAGGAAAACAATGTATGTAGATGCCTTAGGTGAGGTGTGCATAGTCTGATAACTTTGTATGTGTCATGTGACTCTTTTTACCCTAAAAAAAATATTTCACAATTTGTTGTAAACATGTATAAATTATGATGCATGTCATTATTTCAATTTTATTATGCTTAGGGTTATGTGGGTACTCATGAAGGTTATGTTTATGGTTATGGTTGTTGTAATCTCACTTAAGGTAAAGAAAATGAGGTAAGGAAATGAACAACACTATAATGGTAAAGTGAAGAATATAATCAAGAGACAAATTTTGTAATGATAATATAAACCAAGCACATTAGGATAAAAAGAGGTTATGATGTTTTATCTTTGACAAGAATGAAAAATAGACTTGAAGTGGGATTAGATAAATGAACATAATCCCTATGAATTTGTTGCATGATCATGCTTTGAAGGATTAAAAAAGTTGTGTTGATCATAATATATCAAGTACCCTCAAAATGTGTAAAGATTTTAAAGGGGGAAGGAGTGATGGATAGGGTGAAGGGAGTAGTTGGAGAGGTAAAAAAGGAAGACCCATGCATAATAGAAAAAGACATGAAATGAAGAAATGGATGCCCTAAAGTAGTGAACCTAACAATATTTCATGCATTAAATCTAGAGAATGGAGGTCATGAGGAATCAAACATGTATATACACATATAATTAATATGAATGGTGACATTACTCTAATGAGTGAGAAGCTATAGTGCCAATGAGAGAAAATAAAGGTTATCTAATAAGGTATGAGGTGAAGGCAAACTAGGATATGGATGAAGAGATATGTAGAGAAGATAATGAGGTCACCTATAAGATGAAGGTGGAGAAGGATGGAAGGAAAGAATCATAGATATGGAGGAAAAAAATAAGGTCAAGAATAACAAGGAATGTCATCAAGGGAGATGAGAAAAATGAAATTAAATAGATAAAAGACAAGAAAAATAAAATGTCAAAGATAGGGGTTTGAGAAATGTGATAAAAATGATAGATTTGAGAGTTGAAAAGGATGGGGAGAGAAGTGTAGTAGTCATGAAGGGTAATGGGAGGATGAGAATGGCAGGCCATAGCAAAATTGAAAAGAGGCCTAAAAGAAATTAAAGAGAAAATAGTTTGGTGATGAGAATGGAAAACAAGGAAATGAATAAAAGAAAAGGAAATATGAGGAAAAAAGAGTGAAATGAGGACATAGAAAGGATGATAATAGAGTGAAGAATAAGGTGATGATGTGACCAAGTAAGCATGGATGATGATAGGCAAGGAAAGGAATAATGAAGTAAATTAGCTGGTGGTTTTGGAGATGAGAATGGGATGAAAATGGGAAAGGGGTTAAGAAAAACAAGGGGAAGTAAAGGATGGGTGGATAAGAAGCTGAAGAGATAAGGTATGTTGCAATCATCTTGTTAGAAGAGATTGACAAACTGAATCGGTGATTAGAAGATATTGACAAGTTAAAATAGTGGTGAGGTGGAGAAGAAATAGGGGAACATAATGATAGGGAATGAGATGAAAATAAGGGATGATAAGAAGAATAATGAATTAGGGATATAAAGCATGGAAACTCACATATATGTGACAAATAAGTGAGTACTGATATGGAAAGAGGAAAAGGGGAATGTAAAGTGTAAAAGGTGAGAATAGATAAGAATACAAGGGAAATTATGGAAGGATTCTCAAAGAATAAAGACCTAGTTAGAAGCTAGTTGTGGAGGAAAAAATGGAAAAGGTGGGGAGAATGTAAAATTGATATAGAATGGTGGCATACATAATAAAAAAAGGGATGCTAGAAGAAAAGATAGAAAGCATGCCAGATTAAAAAGATGGGAAAGAGGAAAAAAAAGTAAGAACTGGAATGAAGTTGGTTTAAAAGTAGTGGAAGAGTATTAAGAAGGTGGTATAAAATAATAAAAGGAAGTAAAAGTTTCCATCAATGTGTAGGGGGATAGGATGATGTGGAATTTTTGAGGAAAAGAGAGTGAGGAAGGGGGTATGACAGGTTGCCAAGGGCAAAGTGAAAGGATGAGGATGGTGGAAGAAGACAAAGGGGGTAAAGGTAAAGGTTGGTAACAAGTGGAAAGAGGGACAAGAAACATGAAAAGTGGGTGGGGAGTAAGCCATGAAGCAAACATAAGGAAATGTGATGAATAGGTCAATAAAGCAGAGTAGATGGTAGTTTTATGGGAGATGAGAGGGGATAATGAGGAAGGCTATCAGTTCTTGTGTTAAAAGAGGTTGATAATATAGAAATGTGATTAAAAGAGATTGACAAGATGAAGAGAGGTATGTGGTGAAGAGAAAAAGGTGGAGAAGTAGATGAAAAGGTATTAGGTGAGAAGGGAAAAAAATAAAGGATGCGTCTGAGCTAACCTCAGTAACTGAGAACCACCTACATAGTCCAAAAAGACGTTAGGATAATGTAGTTCTGCCAAAAATGGGGAAAATAAAGAAGAATTATTAGATGATTTTAAATTACAAGGATCCTAGAAAAAATCCAAAGCTTCCCTGATATAGGATGCCCTAAGTAGGAGGGGGTTGTTAGTAATGGAAACTAATGAAAGAAAAAGGGGAAGGTAGTTAGTTTTTAGTGGTCAATCTGCCCTTATAAGTCAAGTAATGGCTACATAGTCCATGGACATCAAGCTAATGTAGTTCAAAAAGGGTTGGGTAAGTGGTGTTCAAATTGGTTACCCCAATTTGATGGACCATATGGTTCAGTTTGGTTGAAGGTTTGCAAAGAAAGTGTATGCATTGAACATGAGTTGAGGTTGTAGAAAAAGTTATCCTAAAAATGTGGGTTGATTGATGTTAGCGATATTTTAATTTCATTTTATGGTTTCAATGGATGATTTTGGTGGCACATAATTAGGTTAGATTACTATACTAGATGTGGAAAAAGACATGAAAAATTATGAAACATATGTACAATAGAATACATGACTCAATAAAGAGAGAATAAGAAATGAGGTGTAATGCCTATTTATTGACAAGGACAAAGTAAAAAAAAACACAAAGTTGGATTGACTTAAGGAACATAATCCTTTTGAATGATTTGTATTAGCATGGATTAGTTGATAAAATGAGTTCTTATTCATAGTGTGCCAAGTAATCTTGAAATCCCTTGATTTACAAATACTATAAAGGGAAGATGAGTGGTAGGTGGTGTGAAGGATAAAGGGTAATATATATGGTAACATTATGTGGGTAAGTTTTCCAATTCTATGGTTTACCTAAGAATGATAATAGATAAGTCCATGCCATATGCTAGTTATAGATTGATCAATGTGAGAAGTCTAAATGGAAGATTCGATTACATATTCCATCTTATTAGGTTGTTTGCAAGCTGATTGTGGGTTTCAATATTATTTATAAATTGCTTTGAGTGTGATAGTGGGTCTTTTGATTTATTGATGTATACGGTAAGCTAACTGATGTGGGAATATTGAAATAAATTTCTCTATTTTTGAAAAAGTTGATTTAGACATCCTTCAAGGGAGTGGTATAAGTTTAGATGTTTTGTTTAATTCCTTTTGATAGCTATCCTTCGAGGGAGCAGTCTACCTTTAGTGTTTTCATTTTTTATTTTGTTTTTGGGTAGATGTATTTCAAATGAGAAGTCCTCAATGCTTAAGATACTGATCCAAGTATTATTTTAATATACAAATTGTTTTTGGATGTCATGTGTTTAGACATGTACACGTCTAATTAGGTTTCAGAGGTTTACCTTTATGAGGGAAAATTTTTAACATAAGAGGGTTAAGTTATAGGTGAAAGGAGGTGGTTTGAGAGATAATAACCATGGGATTCCTTCTTGTTATAGATGAAAAGTATCCTTGAGAACCATGTTATGGGTAGAGACATGGTACCCATATTTAGGATTAGGCTATGACTGTGATAGTTAATCACATGGTTCTATGTCATAATCAGTTGTCCTCAAAGGTAGAGGTAGAAAATGGGTGAAGGTGAAAATATAATTAATCAAGGGATGAGATTAAGTTAGACAAAAAGTGAGCTTGATCTTTCCTTAACAGAAGAATGGATGTAGATGCAAAGCATTGAGAGGCGCAAGTTCTAGTTTGCCTTCAAGAGAGGATAAATGATAAGCTCTTAATCCATACTTATGAGTTATGATGTAAGGTCCAAGACAATTAAAATCAAACTTACCTCATTTAATTTTCTCCATGTTGGTCACATGTTGGTTTTCGTTTAGGATGAAGTATCAAATATTGAAGTATCACACTTTTAGGTGTTTGTTATAAGTGTGCTTGATATGTTATAAATAGATATGGAGGTGGTTAAGTGCTATGAGGTGATGTTCTTCAAGTAGCTCAAGCTGAGCTAAATAGTGTTGATGATAATCTTCTTAAAAAATAAGATATTTTAAATACATGTGAATAGAGGGAATTTAGAATTTAAGAGGGAAGAATGCCTCTACTGTAAATACTAAAGAGAAAGGGGTAGCACCTATAAAAGTTCAAATTATAGTGCGATAGGCCCATAAAGTGAATGGGATGTGCAAGTGGCAATCTTGACCTAAATCACTGATGACTTTGGTTAGAATTTTATTAGAGGATTTGGTCTATCCATTTGCTTGTGAATGGTAAGGTGAGGAAAATATTAACTAGATGCCAAATGTGTCACATAGACCTTGGATTTTCTTGTTTTTAAAATATTTTACATTATTGGTGATGATCTTATGACGAACACCAAAGTGGCAGATGATATGATGGTTGACAAAGTTGAAAATCTTCTCTACTTTAGTTGAGATAAGAAGATTAGCTTCCACACACTTGGTGAAATGTTTGATAGCTATGATGATGGAGCTATGCTATTACAAAAAATGGGGGTTGAATTTCCCAATGAGATTGAGCCCCTATTGTGAGAAAGGCCAAAATTCCTTAGATACTTAGAGGCCATTGGCTATCACGTAATGTAAATTAATGTTTTGTTGACATTTAACACACTTTTGTACATAATTACAATAGTCTTCATTAAGGGTGGGCCAATAGTATCCAAGCCAAAGGATACATTTAGTGACTACTAGACCACTAAAGTGTCCCCCACAAATCCAATCATGTGTTTCCTTATTAGCATGGGAAGCTTCATGGTTGTGTAGAAAACAAAGAAGGACATCATAAAAACCATGTTTGTAAATTATTCCCCAAATTATGGTGTAATGAGAGGTACTCTAAACAAAGGTTCTTTAAGAATTCTTAGAGAAGTTGGGAGAAATGATGCCTAGGTTGAGGTAATTAAAATTTTGGTCATACCAAATGTTAGATGGGGATTACCTCACACTAAAAAAGGTAGGGTGGTAAGATTGGTTATAAGAGGGTGTGGTAAAACTATGAATGGTGAAAAATATTTTTGAATTGTAAGGTTGAGAAGGGATCTTAGAAGTATGGTAAGCCATTATATCAGTGAATTTATTGGTAGATCAAGGAATAGATTTGATTAGGTAATGTTAAAATAATGTTAAGAGTTTGTCAAGTAAAGTTTTATATTTTTATAAGAAATTATTCTTACATTAATAGGATCCATTGACCTAGTTGACCATAAGTTGGGAATAATCAAGGACATTGATTATCTTAACTCCCAAGACTAGAGTAGTTTCGAGACCTATGGCTAGGGCTTCATACTCACCTATATTGTTGTCATATTCAAAATCAAGTTTGGAAGATAGATGAAGGGGTTCACCATCAAAGGGAATAAAGATGATACCAACTCCCCCACCATGTTGGCACTTTGACCCATAAAAGAACATAGTCATTTGCTAGGTTATGTCCTCTTGGGAAAGTGTAGCAATGGATTCATCTAGAAATTCAAGAGGAGGTTAGTGATCTATCAATGTGCTTTGGCCAATTGGTTAGAAATGACTTTCCCTTTAATTGAATTTTATTGAAGGAAATCAAGATCAAACTATGCTAAGAGCATAAGCCACTTAGCCATACACTAGTTTTGGTATGGCTTGGAATGTATGTAATTGAATGGGTTGGTGTTGGTTATGACATAGGTTTTGTGGTTAAGAAGGTAGTGGTAGAGTTTCATGGAAATAAAAGTTAAGGCCAAGAAAATTTTCTTAGGATGGGTATACTGAGTATCATATTCCACAAGCATGCAACTAGTGTAGTACATGGCTTATTCTCTATGTTGTTTATCTTGGTGAGCTAGCATTGATCCTTGGGAATGGTTAGTGGTAAAGATATATAGATAAAAGGGGTGGTCATAATTATGAGGGGTGAGGATAGGTGGTGATAAAAGGTACTATTTGAGTGATTCAAAGTATTTTTGATAGTCATTATTCCATTTGAAAGAGATATCCTTCTTTAGAAGGTGATGGAAAGGTTGGCATTGGTATGAAATCTAGGAA
Organism: Torreya grandis; assembly: GCA_037957365.1. NCBI lineage: Eukaryota > Viridiplantae > Streptophyta > Pinopsida > Cupressales > Taxaceae > Torreya > Torreya grandis. The sequence goes on along the minus strand of JARHVA010003333.1, from coordinate 759,681 downwards.
ATGAAATAAAAAATGGATTGAATCTTTCCTTTTAGGCTATAGAGTTTATTAAGGTTGGTAGGAGGAGGCATATCCAAGATTGGTTTGACCTTGGCAGGGTATAATTTGATTCCTTAAATGGAGATGATAAAGCCAAGTAGATTTCCTAAAAATATCCCAAAAACACATTTCTTGGGGTTGAGCCTGACATGGAAATGGATTAGGCATTCAAAGATAATGTTGAGAAATTCTAGGTGATCTTTGTGAGATTTATATTTTCCCAAGATATTATCAACATATTCCTCTATGATGGTGTGGATGATGTCATTGAAAATGTAGGTCGTGGCTCATTGGTAGGTTGTACTAGCATTATTTAACTTGAAAGGCATGACTCTATATAAAAAATTTACCTAAGGGATGGTAAAGGTAGTTTTATGTTGATCTTTAGGAGTAATCAAGATCTGATTATAACTCCAAAACCCATCCATGAGAGATAACATCTAATGTTTGGTTGTAAGATCAACAAGATGGTCAATACTAGGTAGAGGAAAGTCATCCTTAGTGTAGGTGAGGTTAAGGTCCTAAAACTCCACATAAATGCATATGCCCCTAATGCCTTTGGTGATAGGTATGATATCCAAGACCCATTGGGGGTAGTAAATGGATTGAATGAAGTTTATAGATAGGAGACACTGAATCTATTCTTTGACGAGAAGGGATATGCAAGGATACATGCATCAAAGTTTCTATTTAATAGGTTTATCATCATGATGAATTATTATGTTATGGGTAGAAATTCCAAGGTAAATCCTATGCATATCATTGTAAGACCAAGAAAATCCTATGCTATGGTCTTGGAGGAAATAGGAGAAGTCTTGAATTTCTTTAGCATCTAGTGATTGGCATAATTGGATAATGCAAGGGTTGTTTAGAGTGCCCAAGTTGATATCCATGGTGGATTAATTTAACATGGTTGAGGTTTTAAGAGGAAGGGATTTATGGATTTAATAATCATAATTACTAAGGTAGGTGAGAATAGAATCATCATCTTGATGATGGATGGTGTTGATGGTAGGAAAAACATGTTATACCATTTTGGGATGAATGAGAGGAAGAATTTTAGTTTGGCCATCCTTCTGATAGATTATAGGGCCCAAAATAATAGTATTGACTAAAAAAAAGTTAGGAAGAAGGATGTCAAAAACCTTAGACTTTTAAGGAGGTTGGGTTGGTGAGGACGGGATGTCTTTGTCAATGGTGTCAATAGGTTTGGGTGAATTGATGGGCTCTTCAAGTGGTACAAACCCAAGGCCAAATTACTCATGAGGTTTTTTGGTTTTGTTCAAAGGTATCTCATGAGGTCATTATTCATATTATCCAAGGCTAAATTTCTTTTATGCACACTTGTGAAAGTATAATTTAGCGAATGTTGGTTTCTCAAGGTAGGAAAAGTTAGAGGTGAATGGTCAGATGGAAGAGGTAGTGACAAGAATAATATGTGGCCGATCAAGTTCTGCATAGATGATTATTGTTTGATGTTTTTGAAGTTAGGGTCATAGGAATGGTCATGTTGGAGGTTATGGCATTCTTGAGGAGTAGGGAAAACATATAATTCAATAAGGTGATACTCCACTAATGAGAATCATCAGAACATAGATCCAAGGGCTCCTCTATGGGGATCTATGAAGAAGGGATGGATGAGCTAGTTAACATTTCATCGATGGTTGGTGGTTAGGGTGTAACTATTGAAGGTGCATTGGATGGGTGTATAAGGACATCATTGGGGTGATAGGTCATGTTTCATGTTGAGAAAGGATTTGGGTCTATTTGGATATTTATGATTTAGTCTTCATGCTTAAACATAATGTATTAATGGAGGGTAGAAGGAACACATTCCATGGAGTGAATCCAATGTCATACTAATAAGTTATTGTATTTTAATTCTATTTTCACAATATATAAGAGTTCAAGGAGTGTGTAGGGTCTTACATGGATATCAAGGATAATGGTCCCCAAGGTAGTGGCCATAGTTTTGTTAAAGGATCAAAGGACCATTATGGATTCTAACATGATATTACCTAGTAAATTAAGTTGATTGTAAGTGTAAGAGGATATGATGTTAATATTATATCCCCCATCAATCATCACTCTTTTGACATGAGTTTCATTGATTTAAGTAGTAATAAAGATTTGGGGATATGGGTCCTCAAGGTGGATGGAATGTATTTCTAAATTCTTAAAGGTGAGAAGGTTGGAAGTTTGAAGGGAACCAAAAATGGTAGCTAGAGGTTGAGGGTCATTAGGTTGGACATCAATGTATTTCAAGGCATATAAGAGTGCTTGGTGGTGATGGGGATAAGTAAGAATCAACTCATAGAATTTCATTTTTAATAGGGTTTGGTGAAGATACTTAAGGATAGCTTTTTGGATAGATATTGAATATGGGTTACATTGTGGAGGGTTAGATTGGGGGCACCTAAGATAGACACCTAGGGTTTACTTAAAGATGGATATAGTTGGGTGTGGTTTACTTGGGATTTTTAAGAGGGGTAATTCTAAGGAATGGATGCCTTAGCCTTCCCTTTATCCTTTTATTATGATCTATGACCACCTTGATAGTATGGATAGAAGGAGACAATGAGGTAGTAAAGTGGTCAAACTCTATTCTTAGGTGACAGTGGAGGAGTGGGTAAGTGTTGGGTAGGTAGGGTTGTTGTTTGGGTTGGTATGTGTGACATAGGAATTTCATCTATTAATATATCATCCTCATCATAAAGTTGATGGATGAGAGTTTGAATAGCTTTGAAATTTTCCATATCATGGCTAGGTGTCCTATGGAATAAATAAATTAGATTTTTATTAAACCATGATGGTTTCGGATGTGAAGGGTAAAAGGGTTTGATGGGTGGTAAGATCAAGGAAAAGGTATGTAATAACCATTTGATAATGGTTAGTTAAGACTTGGTTAAAGGTGGTAAAGGTTTACCAAAAAAATTTGGTATTAAGGTAGAAGGATATTTAGAATTAGGTTTGGTGATAGGTGTCTTAGGTAAGGTGGTACTCTTGGTTTATGGTTTTGGTTTAGGCAAGATGGTTAATGAGCTATAGGTGTAGGATGGAAATGTAGGTAACTTAGTTATTGATGGTGTAGTAAAAAGAGATGCATTAGGAAGAAAGTGTGAAGGTGTAACCAATAGAGGTGGTGGGGGTTTGGTAAAAATAATGGGCTTCGTGATCAAGGTAGAGGAATGAGGACCCAAAATGGAGGGAAAGGTTGAGGGAGGTAAAATTTGACTTTGGTTAGTTTTAACTCATTGGTTTCTTTGGTTTTTGGTTACTTTGTTTTTGATTGGATTAGGCGGTTGAGGGTTAGTTTAGTAGAGGTTTTGGTTAGTTGGGTGAAGGATTTGGTTGGTTGGTTACTAGAGATTCTAGGTTGGTCTTCCAAAGAAGGGGTTGGAGGTTTTGGTTTGATAAGATTAGGTAAACCTAATTATTTTCAAAATGTGGCTCTATCCATATCAATTTTGGGGACAAATTTTAATTTTTGCACTAGCTTTGAGAAAGGCTTGATTCCCTGAATGGTGGATCTAAAAGATAATCCGCTAGGTGGAGACATAAGGATGATAACCTTGCCCTCTTCCTTGATTAAATGATGTAAGGTTGGGATAGATGGATCTTCTATGGGAGGAGTAGATAAGGGCATTTATTTCTAAAAAAATATTTTTATAGGAGGGGAGATTTTCATGGTAATTGGTGAGGAAGGTAAGATAGGTGTATAGTCTAGTCTTTCAATCAAAGAAGAAGTTGGTAATTCTAACACCTTAATGAATGAGGAAGGAGGAATATGTACTTAATTTGTTTGGGTTTCTAAAAGGGTAGAAGGTAAATATGACACTTTAATAAGTGGAGAGGGTTTGGTAGAGTGGTGAGTGGGTTCTTGATCAGGGAGTGTGTTAAGAGCCATGTAATGATATGGGTATAAAGAGAGAATTTGACATTTTTACTCTCATTTTTGGTAGGATCATGGTTTTGATAAGGTTACCTAAATATTTCAATGGATTGGTTGGGTGGTGCATTGGGGTTATCCAATGTAAGCTCCCCTTTGTGAATGAGAGATTGGACAAGGTATTTGAGGGTATTAAACTTATTGGTATCATGTCCTATGACCTGATGAAAGGCACAATGGTCATTCTCATTATACCAACCTAGCATAGGGTGAGAAGCATAAAGCTATTGGGGTGGTTTAATTGGTGGAAGTTGGATGATATTAGATTTACATAACTTTTCCAAAATAAAATCATAGGGTTCCCCAATTGGAGTTAATTTCTTATGGATACTCCAAGTTTTGTTCCTAGGATTTTGGTTTGAAAACTAGAGGAGTTAGAGGTCTGGTTCCTTAGGTTTTGTTGGTTAGTAGATGGTGGAGGTGTAACTTTGAAGATGATGGCATTTGTGGTTCCCTTGTTCTTGGTGTTGGTATTAGGTTGATTGTTTGACTTGGAGGAATAATCCTCATTAGTTTTATAGGTTGAGTTATTATTTTTGAGTTTGAGCTTTCCTTCATCAATGGCTTAGTTATCTAGTTTATGAGCCATGGTAAAGGATTCATCAAAGGTATATAAGATTTGGAAATGCAATATGGATGAGATATGTTTGGCACATGCCCAGGCAATGAAAATGAAATTTGGTTAATTAGGATCCTCTAATGAGCCACAAAATCAAAAATAAACTCATCCTCAAATTTTCAGATGGACTAGAGGTTTGTGATAGAAACTTTCTTGGATATATTTATCAAAAATTTATCCAATAAGTTTTAGGATAGTTGGGTGAAAGAGAAGATGGAATGTTTGGGTAGGAAGCAAACACGTATGTATCGATAATATTACTTAGATAAATAGGATGATTTTATTTTTTGAATAGAAATAAAATAAATTAAAAGGTCATCAAAATTATTTGGAGGAGAAAAATGGATATGAGGTGGAGAAGTAACAGTTGGAGGAGAACGATCATGATGAAAAGGATTTGGAGAGTACACTTGTGTTAGATATGGAGTGAGAGGTGGATTAGATATGTGCACTTTAGAAGGTTATCTAAGAGGAGGAGATGGAATAATGGGTGGATAAGTGGTAGATGTAATTGGAATGTAGATAATATATGTGATAAAGGTAAGAAATTGTTGTCTAGTAATAGTTATTAATTATGAATAAAAAACATTTACGGATAAAATATAAATAATTACCTACATTAGATAAGGTGGATGACTATTGATTTTCAATGTCTTCCTTGGTGTTGTATCATAACCAAAATTATTCTTTGGCACTTGTTTTTATTGTAATCTTCTCTATGACCTCCATTAGTTTGTCTTGAACTACATCTTGCATACATAGTAACTTGAGGAGATGGTCTTGATAAAGTCACCTTATACTTCTACTCAAATAAATTTTAATCATAAACCAATATTGAGATATTTTCAAGAGAATTTTTGTTTGCTCTTACAAGTTAGACATATTTTTATTATCTCTATTTATTGGTTTTATAGGTAGAACTTGAATTTTATTTTCATAATCATGCTCAATAAAATCATTGCCATCATCTACAATGCCCTTAGTGACCCATTCCATTCCATAGGACACTAGTTATCCTAAATTCATTCAAATCCATTATCCTTTGTTAATTTTTAACTCATTCTCATAGTCTACCCAATAATATTCAATATGTATAATATGATGGTAACTTGTTCATAGTCATAGTTTGGTCTACATTTAGCTTTTTCTATCAAAATAAAGTCTCTTAGAAATAGAAATTCATTATAATATTGACCAATTTTTTTTTGATATTATAAAAATTAGATGAATTATTACATATATAATATCTCAAACCAATTTTAAAAGATATTATATCTATTTTATTCTCTTTACACTTAATGTTGACTTTTCCAATTTATCAACAAACTTCAATCTAAACCATTTTGTCATTGGCAAATTAGGGAAATTTATATGGAAATCCAAGACAACCACCAATAATGATATATGTGAAAATTTTAAATTTAATAGAATAAATTTCATATTTTGAGATTAGATATACAACTTCAGGTAACATCCTCATTGTAGTAGTTCCCTCCAATTTCATTACTTTTAGTATAGTGAAGGGATCATTCACTTTCCTTAAATTCCTGTTGATAAATTCTAAGATCAAATGATTCATAAATGAAAGTTATGAAAATGTATATTCTATTGATTCTTATTCTAGGCCATTTCTTCATGTTTATAATCCATTATAATAAATAATAAATCATATAAAAGCATTGGGTGGACTCTAAGTTGACCAATTGTTCATGAATATTGTTGTTGATGATCTAGGACCAATGTATAATATATGTTACTTTAAAATGATGTTTATGAAAAGATACATCAAAGTGTGGAATGTGTTAGTTTATTCATGCCACATCACTCTTCTCAATATTTTTATTATATATGATAACTCATTGACAAATTTTAATCTATGCAAATATTTTGCCAAACTAGATGCTCTTGTCTTCTTTTCTTTCAACCACAATTGGGCTTAGAACATTTCTCATGCGTCATTTTTTATTTGAAATAATCTTCCCTAATTTATTTGGTCATTTAAATGAATTATTATATTTTTAAATTTTGAATACAACATTCACAGATTGACTATCTATCTTTACAACTATTTCATTATCAACTAATTTCACTTGTTTGATTTATTGGTCATAAAGATTGACACATGCAAGTAACAAAATTATGCACTAAATGAAGGTTATGAAACTAGTCACATGAAAAATCCCACTCTAAAAGAGTATTTGAGTAATGGGAGCTCTATTTTAATGTTTTATCTTCTTTCAAAAATCATCCATATTGGCATGGACCAGCCTCAAATCATGGATTTTTGGAAAACTGGTTTGCATTGGAAATAATTTATCATACCCTTGATATTTATATTTCATTTAATAGTTTTATTCATTTGATAGGATATAATTAAAACTATATCAAAGTGGATTTTTTATACAATGTTAAAGGGAATTTGTAATGGCATGGGTGTTGTGGATGATCAATGGTATTTCTAAAGCTAAAGGCTTTGACTAATGATAATTGTAGTGTTTTAAAAGGAAATTAAAATAGAATTTTTTAGTAACTACACAAATTTCATAAATAAATATAGTAAATGGATAAGTAATAAGTGTACAGTAATAGAGTTTATTCAATCATAGAAATTTCAAGGTATAATTACCTGTCGTAGATGGATTGAAGAGTTAATAGAAGTATATAAGACAACTTGACACAAGAATTCAATTATAAAAGATTTAACAAATTTTTCCATGCATTTAGGCTATTTTATTTACTAATTTGGTTTTTTTCAAAACATGTAAGGCTTCTCAAAACATTTAAAAACTCATTTAAACACTTTATTACTTGGTATTGGTGAATCAGTGAAAAATTAGTTGTCAAGAATTGACTTAGTTCTTATCAACCTCTCATTGGCCAAATAAATGAAATTATTTCAATCAAGCCTTGAATTAATTATTAGAATGATTCAAATCATTGATTTAAAAATTTCATGCCATCAAGAAATGACAAGTTCCTAAAGTAATTCATTTCTTCAATCAATGAATTGAGTCCATCAAGAACTGACAAGCTCTAAGCATTGTTATTTTATCAGATCAACAAAATTAACCCATTTGATAACTTAATTGGTAAATTTAATAAAATTATTTAAACACTTGGGAAATTATATGAATTGGAGGATAAATTTGAAAAATTTAGGCTAAATGTTAATAGTCAAAATTCATCATTTTGACTTGGTCTACTTACTAGAACAAAAATTCGGAAGAAGTGACGACTTCAATTCATAATTTTTCTTGACAATAACCGAAGTTTGGATACCTAAATTTTTTTAAGTTTTTTTAATCAAAATTGATCAAATTAACTTGGTATACTCATTAGTGTAAAATTTGGGAAAATTGGAGACTTTAGTTTTTTATGAAATTATCAAAATATAATTATTATTACTATATTTTATAAATATTATATATATTTATATAATAATAAATTAATTATAACTTTCAAAATTTGGCCCTATTCCCATGTATTTAGTGGAAATTTTTGATTGGTAGGGAATGTTGACAAGGAATATTTTAGAGATTTAATCTATTTTCATTTTAATGTATGTCAACATTACATTAACAATAAAAATATAATATATTTATGAAAAATCATTTGTAAAATTATATAATAACACCCTAAATAATATTTTAACAATTTGGCATGTTGAACATTATAACTTTTAGAATAATATTACGTGGAATTAACCACTTTGATCAACTAATATTATAAAACTAGATTACATTTATATAAATATGATTTACAAAAAAATCATCTAACATTGATGTCTATTTATTTATTTATTTATGATCTAATATGGTTTTATATATTTAATTTTATCTCATGTCATTTATTTTTGTACTATAACATTGATGTCTCCTACCTCTTACATTTGAATAGGATGATAAAGTCAATATGTTTTCAAAACATACCAAAGTTGTAGAGGATATAATGTATCCAATAAGGAGGAGACTACATTTTTTAGACATTGGAAGAGCATTTTTTTTTGTCAATGTCAACGTGGTATTGAATGAAAAAGTAAAATTTCAATTTTTAGTTGATGAATTTAAAACTTTGGAAAATGTCAAGAATAAAGGATACTACATTTTATGGTAAGAGAGGGAATTGTGCAAACAACTTCATCAATTCCATATATGCATAGTGACTACATATATAGTGACTCAGAGGTTGATATTACTATCATTAAACTAGATAAAATTGTAGTGATGACACTAACAACACCTAGATCAATACATGGCCTAAATATAAAACTAATTTTATTGCAGACAATGTGGTTTTCAAATAAAATGTTCTTACAAAAATTATGACATAGCTTGAGGCTTTATAACTAAGGTGAGAGAAGATCATAAAATTTATGAAAATATATTTAGACCCTTAAATTTTGTTGTGATGGTCAAAAATATTTCAAAATATTGTTTTAAATGGTCAAACTTGCTATAACCCAAGAAATTAATATCTTGGCAAGTTAAAAATTATTTTACATAAAACAAGCACCCTAATGGTGAAATGGAGTGATTGATTGGATGGTTTATCACTTATATAAGGTGGTGAACACAATTTAAATTTTATCAGTGTTGGTGTTAAATTGATCCATTTATACTCATTCTCTATAAAAATATTGTAGAGGGAGGAAGAACAAATGTTCTTAAAGGAGATACAGTACAATTTAAAGGACTAGATGGAAAATACATTTGGTGTGCATATTGATAGATTATTTAACTCTCCTTATAAAGGATGAACCATATTTAAAGGATCTATCATATAATATCCTACTTATAAATTGACCAACATAGAAAGTTCTCCCATGGATTCTAGATTGAAATAAGTCCCAAAATAGTTTGAGGTCAACATATGGAATGCATCAAAAGAGTGATACTATTAGTAGGTATATCAGGTTTATTTTGATTCCAATAATTATAATTATTCTAAAAAAATGATCAAAATACCCTAAAATTCTCAAAAACATCAAAAATTGAATGTTACCCTACCTAATTCATCATATCAAAAAGTTGACGAGGATAGAAAATGGTTATTTTTTTGGGATTAAGGGTAAAATATGAAATATCATTATTTTAAATCAAAAGGTTTCAAAAAAATATCATTTCTTCAGTCAAAGTTCTATGGCACAAAATTAGAGTCCTAAATGAAGAGATCATAAATAAATTTGTGTTTGATACATTATCAGTGAATGCCATCTTTAATGTGGGTGAGGAATATATGGAGGTATATAAAATTAAATTTGATGGGATGGATGTCTATCAAAATGCATTGAAAAAATTTTATGTGTACCCAAGGAATAACTTTTACAGTCATAAATGTGATTGCATAAATTGTTAGGCATGTAGTAAATGGTAATAATGGGAAAGAGAAATAGAGGTTAAATACCAATAAGGTAATTAATTGAATATTAATAAGTATGGAAACAAATTCAAATATTTTTCCATGTTTGACTTATTTTTTAGGACATTATGGAATCAAAGTTCTTTAAAGACTAATTCTACATTTTATACCAACTTAATATGAACTAAGTTTAATGAGGAGATCAACTTTTAAAACTATCTTATGTTATAAAAAATATTAATGAAGATAATAAATTAAAAAATTTAACATGTTTTGATTGAAAAAACATTTTATTCACCAAGTTTGATGAGTGTATAAATTTGTATAACAAATGTAGAGCCACCAAATTCCTAGAATCACTCTCAAAATTTCAAAAGGAAAAAAATGGCATAATGAATACATTCAAAGTTGTTGTGCACATTAATACTCACACATATTTTAATCAGAAGAACAACCTCAAGGATTCATTAGAAATGTTCATGATAAAATGGATAAAATGAAAAAAATTATACCAAGTATAGGCAAGAAGGTTAAGTAAACAGGTAATTTTATGAGCTTCCTAATTGGTTTTATTGGTATACTCACACATTGACATTAGACTATGGTTTTGGCCAATTTTTTATAACATTAGCTGAACATGGATCAAATTACATAATCAAATCATTATCTTTATGTCTCAATAATATCTAATAACCAGTCACTAATGAATATGGGGATTTATTATATGATACTTATGGATCATCAAAACATACAATGCATGATGAAATATTATAAAATGAATTTCATGAAAAAATAAAAGGGTATAAATATAAATTTGTCCATTCTAAAGTAATTAGTGTTGCTATTAAAAATTCTACATTCAAAAAATAGGCACCTATCCTCTATTTACAACTACATAATGTTTTGAGTGATAAAAACAATTGTACCTTATTTTAATTTGCATCAATCTGATAAAAACAAGGGTATTCAACATTGTGTATGTAATCTTCCTTCTAGTTGGACACAATTGTGAGGATATGGATGGGACATTTTGCATATTATTAGCATCATAATTGAAAATAGACACATTTTATTTTGTACATATTATGGACACCTACATAACATGCTAAGAGGGATCGATCACATTCACTCCTTACCTTTTTGAGGAAGTGTATAAATTAAATCTATTTTTAAAGCCACACTTTTTAGATGGAAACCTCAAGACAACATGTATTATCAAACTTAAGATGTTGAGGTTTTATGTCACGTAAGGCATACTAGTGATGGAATATAAATCAATAATAAAGTATCTCAAATGGTCTCATTCAATCCTAATTTGGCATGAAAAATATAATGGTGATCTAGACTTGTTATAAGGAAAACTTCCTCTAGGACATTTTAGATAACTAAAAGAGATGGAAGATGTAAAAAATAGAATAAAAACATATATTAAACATATGGGGAAAAGTGCATTGGGTAGAGGTAGAGAATATTATCTTCTAAAGATAATGTATTTGAGAAATGTTTTATGTGATTTGGATAGACCAATTGTAAATTATAGTAGAATGTTATATGATTATTTATTCCACAAAAAAATTCAATAGAAAGACATATATGACCAAACATTAACCAAATGTAAAAAAATTCACAAGAAATACTACATTAATTAAAATATACCAAGTAAAAAATGATATTTGTGTTTGGCCTATTTTTGAAAGACCTAAAGAATAATTCAATCTATTTATGGATAGGTATATGTGGCAGATGATTTTATTATGATCAACAAATTAAAATGAAAATATATGGATGTGAAGGGTAGATGTAGATATTTGCCTTAAATTAAAAGGTGATAATGTGGTAAACAAATGTGAGGATTAAATATTGGAAACCTACATGTAGATTAGAATGTGTAGCATTATATCAAAATTGTTTAAGTCCAAAATAAATCATGGACAAATTTAGAAGAAATTAAATAAAATATTTATTTGGATAGTATCATTTGGGCATGTAAATCAAACAAAATGTGGAGATGAGGATTGATCAATATACCTGATAAAGGACACAAGGCCATTATATTATACCTTGAATTACATAAATAGGATAATGAATATTAGATTATTTGTTGGAATTATCAAAGATCATAAATTAATATTTTATATCATATTGGCATAAGATTTGGGTTTATTTCAAGGGACACTCTGATAATACCTTAAAATCAATGTATTTTTATTTAATATGAATGGAATCTTCATATTTATTTCATTAAAATATTTTTAATGAATACATTTGTTATTTTTTTTTCTATATAAATTTAATGTATTCTCACAAACTTTAAGCAACTTTATTCCATAGTTATCACACTCACCTAAATATGGACTAGATTTGGTTTAGTTTTAAATTTAAGCTAACTGAACTTATTTAGTTCATAGTATTTTTTCATATTTTATTATTTTAATTAATTTAAAATCAAGGTGTAGGGGAAATTGAAAAATAGAAAAGAGTGATACCCTAGATCTATGTAGAATACATTAAAAAATTATTGAGCCATCGAGCAATAGCCATGTACATATTGTGACTATTTTATTTTTCACCAACATTGGAGATACATGGCATGAAAAATTATCTATTGATAACAATGTTTTGATATTTTGTTGGTTAATCTAAAAGATAATACTAAAAAATATGCATTACTAGAACATGGTAGATTAATTTCTTATTATTTGACTTATTGTTATAAAAAAATAATTCCCACTGTACATGGTGTATGAAACTTCAAATAAACTACTAAAAAAAATAATGCATACTTTGAAAATAAATATACACTAAAATTATGATGCATCCTATAATCTATGGTAAGAGGGTACATGGAGGCTTTGTTGTAATTTGGGGAAGGAGCTACAATGCATGGACAACCCTTTCCCCTATTTCAATACCCTACTCCCATCCTTGTTCATGATGCAAATGAGCCTAAAAATATTAGGTTGATTTTTTTGTGATGCATCTTTAATATGGATTAAGAAAAAGTTTAGGGTTTTTCCAATATAATGGTTGTGATGCAATCTAATCTAAGGGTGGAGACATATTAATCTAGTAAATTGGAGGGAGAAATGTTTTAAAACTAAATTAATTTTAAATTATTTCTAAGTTAAACTTTTTTAATGTGTGCATATTATGTTTTAATGTTGAGTTAATTTTATAAACGGTGGTCCAATTATGAAAAATATTAGGTAGTAATGGGAAATATATGGCCCATTATGTGATCAATAGTATTAGGGTATAATTGGACCATAATTTTGCACTAGTTAGAATCGAATAATAGAAATATTGAAATCCAATATCACACTACTTAAACTAATAATATATATATAGTAATATAATATAACACTAATTTAAAACCAATAAAATAAATGTTTGAATTTAATATCAAACTATTTAAAAACTAATAATAAAAATAGTGTAATCTAATTTCATTAATTATAAAACTAGAAATGGTGATACTAAAAAACTAGATTTAGTGGCATATGTCTAGATTGAATGAAATGATGGTTTCCAAAATAAATAGTCATAAAATGAAAAATAATTCAATAAAATGTAATAAGATAGAGAAATTATCCAAATAAAGAGTACACTAATAAAATATAAATAAATAAAATGGTAAGAGAAGGCAAGGGCCTAAGAAAGAGGCATAAATTGATATATTCAATCAAACAATGCTATTATTTTAGCCTTTTAGGGCCTAGATGTACGTAAATAATTTATTGTTAATGGGGATGAGTATAATATACAGGGGTATAAATATACAATAAATACATCCATTAATTTGTAACATAATTAACTTAATTTAACCTTTCTAAACATAGCAATAAATAGTGTAAATAAGATCTTAGCTAGAAAACAACTGAAATGGGAGATCTAGAAGCTATAAACTAAGATAGATGTTTGTCTAAGTATCAAAAATAGAATAAAAGTGTTAAAATACTTCCTACATAATAACACCCTAATTGGACAATTGTTTCATGTGGCTCTAGTATCTCAATTTTGGTGGCAGTGTCCTTTATGTTAAACTTCTTCAATCTTTTGGATGCACTTATGTCTAGATATGTCAAGGTTATTCCTATCGACATGAGTTTTGGATCTAGGTGTATGATTTTTTGGACATATTTAATATGTTAACCCTAATATTCCATTTTTTTGGGTCACCTAGTTAATACAAGAAGTAAAGTGTGTTGTTAGTGGGGTAAGTTGGACATCCTCAACAACCCGATTTGATGAGAGTTACATATATACCAATACATTGAAGAGGGATAAATAGTTATGTAGTTATTCCCACCTAAGTGATGGTTAAATTTGATGTGAAGCAATTATGAATGTTGATGTGATTGCCTTAAATGTACTTGAGACTAGAAACCTAAGTAATCTAAGCTTAGGAATGTTGTAGATAGTTGTATGTAGAAGTCAAGCAGAATATGGATTGATAACCTTGATTATGTAAAAATTATTCTAAGTTTTATGTGTAGTTTAAATATTATTTCCATCTATTTGTTATAGGGATAAAATTCAATTGTGTGTGTGTGTGTGTGTGTGTGTGTGTGTGTGTGTGTGTGTGTGTGTGTGTGTGTGTGTGTGTGTGTGTGTGTGTGTAATGTGTTCTCACTTGTGTGGGTCCTAAAAGAGGTATAGGCCAACCCTAGGTGGTATTAGATCTAAAATGATATATGTTTGTTGAAAAAGAATTGAAATGACAATACTGCCAAAATGATGAAACTAGCATCATGTGGTTCTACTATCCCTATTTCTTGAGGTATGTTAATATTATTTGTTTTGAAGCATTATTGTTATCATTTATGTTGAATTCAAGACAAATTTCATTAATTTCAAGCTTAGATTTGAGGCCATGCATGGTGAGATGATATGTGTTAAAAAAGTGTCACGACAAATAAAATTTGAAGGAAAATTATTGTGTATCTATTAAGAGATAATTTAAAGGAAACCTAGTAATTATTCTAAGGTTAATGGCATGTCAAAATCAATATCATGATAGAAAGTAAGCTATTGTTATGTAATAGTTCTCATGATAATCCTAGTCCAACCTTGGGAGAATGTTTATGAATGAAGAATAGTGAATCTTGCTGATTTACTTCATTAGAGCCATAATAGAGTATAAAAATAACTTTAATCATGACAAAGAGGCAAATAAGCCTTCAAATGAGTTTGAAGGTTAAGTTTTGAGGCTTAGTCCTTACATGAAGAAACTTAGTAAGGAGGCATAGGGTTGGTAACATGATGATGTAAGTAGTCTAAGGATTGTAATGTGATGGTTGAAAATGTGTTAGAAAGGTATGAGGTCATTTAACATGATAATGAGGTTTTGAGATTAATATGAGAGGTTTTAAGGTGTGATCATGATCTAAGTGTGACTAGTAATTCATGGCCTAGTGTGGAAAGAGACAAAATGTGGCCTAATGAGGGGTCAATTTAATTTACCAATGTGTCATAGTTATTGAGAGAATTGATACAGGTGTGAGAGGTTGTGTTAAGTGTGTTAACCAAGTTTGAGGACATATCCTAAAGGAGAAATCATGAAAATTAGTGTTAAGTTTATATATGTGCATGAAATGGGGTGTTATAGACCTGAGAAGGAATTTATTATGGTCATTTGCATGTGAAGCCTTTACATGAGATGTTAATTAGTTAATTTAATCTAGTTAAGGTTCCTCTCTTTAATTTATTAGAATTATTTTTATATTTTAGGGGATATCCTTTATGAATGATTGCTAAGAAGGGAAAGTAGTCAAAATCCTCATAATGACCTGATAGGAAAGATCTAGTTAGTTATATATTAGAAGGATTTTTTTCACATATTTTTTTGTTTCTAACACATTATCCAAGTGGTTTTAGTTTGTCAAAAGAGTGAGAAGAAGATAGATAAAACCCCTTCTTTCTAAAACTTTTGGTGTAACAAGTAGGGTTGACCAACACAAAGCATGAAAATGGATGCATGATTATGTTTGATACTTGTACTTTATGCCCACATAACTTCCTAATAAATTTTCAGACTTAAAATTTTCTAAACTGGTCATAGAATTTGGCCTGTTGCTAGTGAGTAAGATGGTGAGAAAACTAGGTAGTAGTGAGAAATAGATTTGGGACTAGTTGAAAACGATTAGGGATGGATACAAATTAATGGGGAAATTTTTAATAACATAAAACTCATATCCCATTTGTTTATAATTTTTGGTGACACACATAAACATTCTAAAATTTATTCTCAAAGTGATTTGTCTAACACAATAAAGTCTTTATAGGGTGAAGATGTGAGATTGGTCTGTAAAACCAATATTTATATTAAAAATTATAATATATATTTCCAAATATGATATAATTATTATAAATTCTCATGTAAACCCATTTTAAGATCATAAAAGTGTTATTGTAGATGTTATGAATCTTGATTTTCATGACTATGTTTTTGGAGCTACGGAGTGTTTTTTATGTATGAATGAGAATGTTGTTCCTGAGTCTTTTTATATAAAGTTTATGAATTAAATGAAGATTAAGTTTTTATTGATTTCTAATATTTTAATATTAACACATTTTTATGCATGATAAAATCCTATAAAGGTTTGAAAAGTCAAAGGATTTTGATTGGGTTCTTAGAGCCTATGTGTAGTTCTGAGTGAGCATATGAAGTTGATCAGTTAGAGGTATTTTACAATATTTGTTGGATTATAATGAACATTATTTCTAACCTAAGATAATGGATATTATATAAATTTAATTTTTTATTATGTTTATGTGGGAAAGTTGAGTATATGATTCATATTTTCAAGACAGACTTTATGACTATAAACAGGCTTATTTGTGAGTAGACCTAATTGTGTGGTTCAAGGATTGAAATGAGATAAATGGTGTTGGAAAAAGAATTTACGATGAAAAAGGGTATAATTTTTTCATTAATGAAGTGTTTCATCCATTTTTGGAGGCTTAGGTTGTTCCAAGGATGTCTAAGTGAAATGTGTGATTAGAGAAGGCTTAATTGCATTAGGTCTCTATGAGGCCTAATGGTGGTTTTAAACTTTAAGGGTCATTACCAAGCTATGTAATGGTTATTTAACTTGTGAAAAAATATTTTTGATACATTACAAGGTTTATAAAATAATGGTTAGGTTCTTGTCTAACATAGATGGGTGAGAGCAACAGTCAAATATAAAGGGAAGGTCCAATAGGCCTATTTTGACTAGTTAGAATATTGAGCATATGAGTGAATGATATAAGGTTTTGGAAACTATGTCAAAGGGATTTAATACCATCGAATAGGTATGATGAAAATGTGTGTGTGTGTGTGTGTGGTTGTGTGTGTGTGTGTGTGTGTTTGTGTGTGTGTGTGTGTGTGTGAGTAAATTATTTCTAACCTAAGATAATGGATATTATATAAATCTTATTTTTTATTATGTTTATGTGTAAAATTTATGTATATGATTCATATTTTCAAGATAGACTTTATGACCATAAAAAGGCTTATTTGTGAGTAGACCTAATTGTGTGGTTCAAGGAATGAAATGAGATAAATGGTGTTGGAAAAATAAATTAAGATTAACAAGGGTATAATTGTTTCATTAATGAAGTGTTTCATCCATTTTTGGAGGCTTAGGTTCTTCCAAGGATGTCTAAGTGAAATGTGTGCTTAGAGAAGGCTCAATTGCATTAGGTCTCTATTAGTCCTAATGGTGGTTTTGAACCTTAAGGGTCATTACCAACCTATGTGATGGTTTTTTAACTTGTGAAAAATTATTTTTGATATATTACAGGGGTTATAAATTAATGGTGAGGTTCTTGTCTAACATAGATGGGTGAGAGCAAGAGTTAAATATAAAGGGAAGGTCTAATAGGTCAATTTTGACTAGTTAGAATATTGAGCATATGAGTGAATGATATAAGGTTTTGTAAACTAGGTAAAAGGGATTTAATACCATAAAATAGGTATGATACACACTCACACACACACACACACACACACACACACACACACACACACACACACACACACACATGTTTCTATAGGTTATGAGCAAGGTCATTTGAGCTAATTCTCCCAAGGAAAATGATGGTTTTGTGAGAAGGCCTAATAAGCTATTTGAGAAAGATCGAAGACTGAGAAGATAAAAAATTAGGTAATATTTAGTTTATTTATTAATACATGTTATAATGTGATCATATTTTCAATGTATTTGAGTTAGCCAGGGGGTTGGATCCTCCTATCAATTTGGTGCTTGAGTAGTGAGGGGTTGGTGCTCTTTATGGGATTGGTGCCTCAATAAAAGTTTGATTAATTGATTATAGGACAATATATAAAGATTTTAACTAGTGTTTTTATCCCCCAAGAGGTTTTCCCACATATATCCTATGTTATTATGTTGTTTGCTTTCATATATGCATTGCTTAATGTATGTTTGTGTATGCATTGGTTAATGTATGTATGTGATTGAATGATTCATGGATGCTAAATGAAATTAAAGGATTATTTTAAGGAAATTTATTTATCCCCCATATAAATATATTTAATATCAACATTGGTATTCTATCAGGTCTTTTTAAGGATTTATAATAACCTGAAAGTCATTTTAAGCAAGCGATTATGGCTAGTCAATCACAAGGTGGTTTTATACAAGCAAGGATCCATTTTTTAATGGATATAATTATGTTTTTTAGAGTGTTAGGATGATGAAATATCTTATGTCTCAAGTTCATGATGTTTGTAAATTATTATTGAGTAGATATAGTTCACCCCTATTCCTCCTATAGAGATAATAGGCAAGAAGGCTAGTGACAATAATTCAAAAGTGATGAATGGTATTATGTGTGGCATATTAGAGGTAGAAATTATAAAGGTGATGTACTATATATTTATTAAAATAATGTGGAGAAGTTTAAGAATATTCATGAGGGAGACCCGAGGTCAAGTTGGATAAGTTATAAACCCATATAAGAAAATTTGAAATGCTAAAAATAAAGGAAGATGAGACCATTTCAGCCTACCTGTTGAGGTTTTATGAAGTGGTCAACATCATAAGAGGCATAGGTGAAGAATTGAAAGAGTATACTATTGTTCAAATTTTTTTGAGATATTTAAATCTATTTTTTAACTCTAAGGTATCTACTTTTCAAGAGATGCAAAATCTATACAACCTAATGATGGATGGACTTCATGACACCCTCACAGCCTATGAGATGATGACAAGTGAAGGAGGACCTACAAAGAAGGAAGTTGTATTAAAGGTGGAAAGGAATAAAAAATAAAATAATAAAAAATTGAGTATATCTAAATATAATTATTAATATGATATTAATGATGATGAGTAGATAGATATGTTTACAAGAAAGTAGATGATAGGCTTAGGTAAACACAAGGGCAAGATGCCCTTTAAATGTTTTAATTATGGAGAGATTGGACACTTTGATAAAAATTTCCCTCATAGAATAATTTAAAGGATGATGAATATTATGATGGTCATGATGATGATAAAATGTCTTAGAGTTGTAATAAGAGAAAAAAAAAGCTTTAGAAGGTATGATGATAAGCAGATTTTTTCAAGAATAAAAGATGTTTTTGCACCAAGGAAGATTAAAACTCATCTCATGAGAGTGAGAGAAGTGATTATAAGAGTGACCATGAATATTATGGCCCTGATGTCAATGAAGTTGTCTTCATGGCTAAGGAAATAAGTTATTCAAATCAACAAGAGTCCATATGGATTGGAGGTATTTTTGGTGATTCAGATGAAAAAGATGATGAGATAAACTTTGAGGCTAAGTTGATAAATACTCTAGAAGAAATGAAGATGGTAAATAGAAATAATAAGGTGACAAGGTATCTTATCAAATACTATGAATATCAAATCAACTTATATGAATATAGACTAAAAAACAACTCTAAGGAGTAAGAGGAAATAGTCAAATAGGTGGAGATTCAACTTGAGATTACGACTGCTAGTATAAAGACCAAAGAATAATGTGAAAGGTATGTAACTAAAGTGGATTACTTCAGATCTAAGTTTGATTAGACATAAAATAATATTAATAAGTCCTTTGTGAACTTTAAAAATAGTACCAATGATCTAAATAACATTATGAGTAGTCAAAAGACCGCTATTGACAAAACAAGCCTTGGCTTTAATCGAGACAAAAAGAACACAAATGTGATCAAGAATGTCAATAATCAATCGAAAAATGAGGGTGATAGTATAATTAAGGCTAATATTATTAGGTATCCTAATAATATAAGTTATTTTAACCCTTTTAATAGTTATTATTATTCATGTAACCAATTTTGACATAGAATAAAGTATTATAGAATTCTTAGAAATTAGTACGCATGGAACTGTGAGGAGAGTTAGTAGTCAAAAGGTATGGGTCATGGTGTGTTTTCATAAAAATTAATAATGTGTTTTAATTATCAAAGGGTTGGTCATATTGTAAAATATTGTAA
The DNA here is from genome assembly GCA_037957365.1 of Torreya grandis. Classification (NCBI taxonomy): domain Eukaryota; kingdom Viridiplantae; phylum Streptophyta; class Pinopsida; order Cupressales; family Taxaceae; genus Torreya; species Torreya grandis. The sequence continues at coordinate 739,251 of JARHVA010003333.1, read as the reverse complement.
GCATGGTTTCTCAAGACAAAACAAAAATGTGAGGTTCCAAGAGTATAATAAAGAAGCCAAGATAGTGATCAGAAAATCAAGGTCTCTAAGGTTGATGACTAGTCTATAAGGACAAGTGGACTATTTTACATGGTGGAGCATAGTAAAGATTCAAAGGAATGCCAATAATTATCTCCACCATCTCAATTTGTTGATGAAAGAGTCAAGACCAATAAACCAATTACGAATGTTATTAATATATATATATATATAGTAATCTAATATATCACTAATTTAAAACCAATAAAATAAATATTTGAATTTAATATCAGACTAGTTAAAAGATAATAATAAAAATAGTGAAATCTAATTTCATTAATTATAAAACTAGAAATGGTGATACTAAAAAACTAGATTTAGTGGCATATGTCTAGATTGAATGAAATGATGCTTTCCAAAATAAATAGTCATACAATGAAAAATAATTCAATAAAATGTAATAAGATAGAGAAATAATCCAAATAAAGAGTCAACTAATAAAATAAAAATTAAAAAAAAATGGTAAGAGAAGGCAAGGGCCTAAGAAAGAGGCATAAATTGATATATTCAATCAAACAATGTTATTATTTTAGCATTTTAGGGCCTAGATTTATGTAAATAATTTATTTTTAATGTGGATGAGTATAATAAACAAGGGTATAAATATACAATAATTACATCCATTAATTTTTAAAATAATTAACTTAATTTAACCTTTCTAAACATAACAATAAATAATGTAAATAAGGTCTTAATTAGAAAAAAATTGAAATGGGAGATCTATAAGCTATAAACTAAGATAGAGGTTTGTCTAAGTATCAACAATAGGATAAAAGTGTTAAAAAACTTCCTACATAATAACACCCTAATTGGACAATAGTGTCATGTGGCTCTAGTATCTCAATTTTGGTGGCATTGTCCTCTATGTTAAACTTCTTCAAGCTTTTGGATGCACTTATGTCTAGATATGTCAAGGTTATTCCTATGCACATGAGTTTTGGATCTTGGTGTATGATTTTTTTGACTTACTTAATGTGTTAACCCTAATATTCCATCTTTTTGGGTCACCTAGTTGATACAAGAAGTAAAGTGTGTTGTTAGTGGGGTAAGTTGGACATCCTCAACAACCCGATGTGATGAGAGTTACATACATACCAATACATTGAAGAGGGATAAATAGTTATATAGTTATTCCCACCTAAGTGATGGTTAAATTTGATGTGTAGATATTATGAATGTTGATGTGATTGCCTTAAATGTACTTGAGACTAGAGACCTAAGTAATTTGAGCTTAGGAATGTTGTAGATATTTGTATGTAGAAGTCAAGTAGACTATGGATTGATAACCTTGATTATGTAAAAATTATTCTAAGTTTTTATGTGTAATCTAAATATTATTTCCATCTATTTGTTATAGGGATAAAATTCAAGTTTGTGTGTGTGTGTGTGTAATGTTTTGTCGCTTGTATGAGTCCTAAAAGAGGTATAGGCCAACCCTAGGTGGTATTAGATCCAAAATGATATATGTTGGTTGAAAAAGGATGGAAATGACAATAGTGCCAAAATGATGAAACTAGCATCATGTGGTTCTACTATCCCTATTTTTTGAGGTATGTTCATATTATTTTTTTGAAGCATTATTATTATCATTTATGTTAAATTCAAGACAAATGTCGTTAATTTCAAGGTTAGATTTGAGGCCATGCATGGTGAGATGATATGTGTCAAAAAAG
>JARHVA010003333.1:727500-732500 GCA_037957365.1 Torreya grandis | reverse complement strand
ATATGATATTAATGATGATGAGTTGATAGATATGCTTACAAGAAAGTAGAAGATAGGCTTAGGTAAACACAAGGGCAAGATGCCCTTTAAATGTTTTAATTATGGAGAGATTGGAAAATTCGGTAACAATTTCCCTCATATAATAATTCAAAGGATGATAAATATTATGATGGTCATGATGATGATAAAAGGTCTTAGAGTTTTGATAAGAGAAAAAAAAGATTTAGAAGGTATGATGATAAGCAGATTTTTTTGAAGAACAAAAGAAGTTTTTGCACCAAGGAAGATTAAAACTCATCTCATGAGAGTGAGAGAAGTGATTATAAGAGTGACCATGAATATTATGGCCCTGATTTCAATGAATTTGTCTTCATGGCTGAGGAAATAAGTTATTCAAATCAACAAGAGTCCATATGGATTGGAGGTATTTTTGGTGATTCAGATGAAAAAGATGATGAGATAGACTTTGAGGCTGAGTTGATAAATACTCTAGAAGAAATGAAGATGGTAACTAAAAATAATAAGGTGATGAGGTATCTTATCAAATACTACGAATATCAAATCAACTTATATGAAGATAGACTAAACAACCATTCTAAGGAGTAAGAGGAAATAGTCAAATAGGTGGAGATTCAACTTTGGATTATGACTGCTAGTATAAAGACCAAGGAATAATGTGAAAGGTATGTAACTAAAGTTGATTACTTCAGAGCTAAGTTTGATTAGACATCAATAATAATAATAAGTCCTTTGTGATGTTTAAAAATAGTACCAATGATCTAAATAACATTATGAGTAGTTAAAAGACCTCTAATGACAAAACATGCCTTGGTTTCAATTGAGACCAAAAGAAGAACACAAATGTGATAAAGAATGTCAATAATCAATCAAGAAATGAGGGTGATAGTAAAATTAAGGCTAATATTATTAGGTAGCCTAATAATATAAGTTATTTTAACCCTTTTAATAGTTATTATTATTCATGTAACTAATTTGGAAATAGAATAAATTATTATAGAATTCTTAGAAATGAGTACAGATGGAACTGTGAGGAGAGTTAGTAGTGAAAAGGTATGAGTCATGGTGTGTTTTCATAAAAATTAATAATGTGTTTTAATTATCAAAGGGTTGGTCATATTGTAAAATATTGTAAGCATGGTTTCTTAAGACAAAAAAAAAATGTGAGGTTCCAAGAGTATAATAAAGAAGACAAGATAGTGATCGGAAAATCAAGGTCTCTAAGGTTGATGACTAGTCTATAAGGTCAAGTGGACTATTTTTCATGGTGGAGCATAGTCAAGATGCAAAGGAATGCTAATAATTATCTACATCATCTCAATTTGTTGATGAAAGAGTCAAGACCAATAGACCAATTTAGAATATTATTAATATATATATATATATATATATATAGTAATCTAATATAACACTAATTTAAATAAAATAAAATAAATATTTGAATTTAATATCAGACTAGTTAAAAACAAATAATAAAAATAGTGGAATCTAATTTCATCAATTATAAAACTAGAAATGGTGATACTAAAAAACTAGATTTAGTGGCATATGTCTAGATTGAATGAAATGATGGCTTCCAAAATAAATAGTCATAAAATGAATAATAATTCAATAAAATTTAATAAGATAGACAAATAATCAAAATAAAGAGTCAAATAATAAAATATAAATAAAAAAAATGGTAAGAGAAGGCAAGGGCCTAAGAAAGAGGCATAAATTGATATATTCAATCAAATAATGTTATTATTTTAGCCTTTTAGGGCCTAGACTTATGTAAATAATTTATTGTTAATGGGGATGAGTATAATAATCAAGGGTATAAATATACAATAAATACATCCATTAATTTTTAAAATAATTAACTTAATTTAACCTTTCTAAACATAGCAATAAATAATGTAAATAAGATCTTAATTAGAAAAAAATTGAAATGGGAGATCTATAAGCTATAAACTAAGATAGAGGTTTGTCTATGTTTCAACAATAGGATAAAAGTGTTAAAACACTTCCTACATAATAACACCCTAATTGGACAATAGTGTCATGTGGATCTAGTATCTCAATTTTGGTGGCATTGTCCTCTATGTTGAACTTCTTCAAGCTTTTAGATGCACTTATGTCTAGATATGTCAAGGTTATTCCTATGCACATGAGTTTTGGATCCTGGTGTATGATTTTTTTGACTTAATTAATGTGTTAACCCTAATATTCCATTTTTTTAGGTCACCTAGTTGATACAAGAAGTAAAGTGTGTTGTTATTGGGTTAAGTTGGACATCCTCAACAACCTGATGTGATGAAAGTTACATACATACCAATACATTGAAGAGGGATAAATAGTTATGTAGTTATTCCAACCTAAGTGATGGTTAAATTTGATGTGAATCTATTATAAATGTTGATGTGAGTGCCTTAAATGTTCTTGAGACTAGAAACCTCAGTAATCCGAGTTTAGGAATGTTGTAGATAGTTGTATGTAGAAGTCAAGAAGAATATGGATTGATAACCTTGATTATGTAAAAATTATTCTATGTTTTTATGTGTGATTTAAATTTTGTTTCCATCTATTTGTTATAGGGATAAAATTCAAGTGTGTGTTTGCGTGTGTGTGTGTGTGTGTGTGTGTAATGTTTTGTCACTTTTTTGGGTCCTAAAAGAGGTATAGGCCAACCCTAGGTGGTATTAGATCTAAAATGATAAATGTTGGTTGAAAAAGGATGGAAATGACAATAGTGGAAAAATGATGAAACTAGCATCATGTGGTTCTACTATCCCTATTTTTTGAGGTATGTTCATATTATTTGTTTTGAAGAATTATTGTTATCATTTATGTTAAATTCAAGAAAAATGTCATTAATTTCAAGGTTAGATTTGAGGCCATGCATGGTGAGATGATATGTGTCAAAAAAGTGTCATGATAAATAACATTTGAAGGAAAATTATTGTGTTTCTATTAAGAGACAAATTAAAGGAAACCTAGTAACTATTCTAAGGTTAATGGCATGTCAAAATCAATATCATGATAGAAAGTAAGCTATTGTTATGTAATAGTTTTCATGAGAAGCCTAGTCCAACCTTAGGAGAATGTTTATGCATGATGAATAGTGAATCTTGGTGATTTAATTCAATAGAGCCATAATAGAGTATAAAAATAACTTTAATCATGAGAAAGATGAAAATAATCCTTCAAATGATTTTGAAGGTTATGTTTTGAGGCTTAGTCCTTACATGAAGAAACGTAGTAAGGAGGCATAGGGTTGGTAACATGATGATGTAAGTAGTCTAAGGCTTGTAATGTGATGGCTGGAAATGTGTGAGAAAGGTATGAGGTCATTTAACATGATAATTAGGTTTTGAGATTAATACGAGAGGTTTTAAGGTGTGATCATGATCTAAGTGTGATTGGTAGTTCATGGCCTAGTACGGAAAGAGACAAAATGTGGCCTAATGAGGGGTCAATTTAATTTACCAATGTGTCATAGTTATTGAGAGAATTGGTATAGGTGTAAGAGGTTGTGTTAAGTGTGTTAACCAAGTTTGAGGACATATCCTAAAGGATAAGTCATGAAAATTAGTATTAGGTTTTTATATATGCATGAAATGGGGTGTTATAGACCTGAGAAGGAATTTATTATGATTCTTTGCATGTGAAGCCTTTACATGAGATGTTGATTAGTTAATTTAATTTCGTTAAGGTTTCTATCTTTAATTTATTAGCATTATTTTTTTATTTTAGGGGAAATAATTTATGAACGATTGCTAAGAAGGGAAACTAGTCAAAATCCTCATAATGACCCGATAGGAAAGATCTAGTCAGTTATATATTAGAATAATTTTTCTCACATAATTTTTTGTTTCTAAAACATTATCCACGTGGTTTTGGTTTGTCAAAAGAGTTAGAAGAAGCTAGATAAAACCCCTTGTTTCTCAAACTTTTGGTGTAGCAAGCAGGGTTGACCAACACAAAGCATGACAATGGATGGAGGATTATGTTTTATACTTGTATTTTATAACCACATAAGTTCCTAATAATTTTTAAAAATTAAAATTTTCTAAACTGGTAATGGAATTTGGCCTATTGCTAGAAGGGCCTAGTGAGCAAGATAGTGAGAAAACTAGGTAGTAGTGAGAAATAGATTAAAGACTAGTTTAAAAGGATTAGGGAGGGATACAAATTAATGAGGAAATTTTTAATAACATATAACTCATATCCCATTATTTTTATAATTTTTGGTTACACACATAAACATTCTAAAATTTATTCTCAAAGTGATTTGTTTAACACAATAAAGTCTTTATAGGTTGAAGATGTGAGATTGGTCTGTAAAAGCAATATTTATATTAAAAATTATAATATATATTTTCAAATATGTTATAATTATTGTAAATTTTAATGTAAACCCATTTTATGATCATAAAAGTGTTATTGTAGGTGTTATGAATCTTGATTTTCATGAATATGTTTTTGTAGCTACAAAGAGTTTTCTATGTATGAATGAGAATGTTGTTCCTGAGTCTTTTTATATAAAGTTTATGAATTAAATGAAAATTAAGTTTTTATTGATTTATAATATTTTAATTTTAACACATTTTTATGCATGATAGAATTCTATAAAGGTTTGAAAAGTCAAAGGATTTTGATTGGGTTCTTAAAGCCTGTGTAGTTCTGAGTGAGCATATGAAGTTGATCAGGTAGAGGTATTTTACAATATTTGATGGATTATAATGAACATTATTTCTAACCTAAGATAATGGATATTATATAAATTTAATTTTTTATTATGTTTATGTGGGAAAGTTGAGTATATGATTCATATTTTCAAGACAGACTTTATGACTATAAAAAGGCTTATTTGTGAGTAGACCTAATTGTGTGGTTCAAGGATTGAAATGAGATAAATGGTGTTGGAAAAAGAATTTAAGATGAAAAAGGGTATAATTTTTTCATTAATGAAGTGTTTCATCCATTTTTGGAGGCTTAGG